>PVIU01012158.1:0-61144 GCA_004026605.1 Ondatra zibethicus
GGTGGGAGAAATTTCATCCGATGGATGGAGATAGAGACAGAGACCCACATTCACATCAGAGCAATGGATTGAGCCCCCAAGGTGCAGGTGAAGAGCAGAAGGTGGGAGAAGATGAGTTAGGAAGTTAGGACCGTGAGGGACTGGTCCACCTACTGAGACAGTGTGCCTGAACTAATGGGAGCACACCAATCCACCTGGAGTGGGACTGAATGAGCATATGATCAAACCAGACTCTCTGAATGTGGCGGCGAAAGTTGGCAGTTGGAGAACCCACAAACAATGACACCAGGACCTATCTCTTCTGCATGTATTAACTTTTTGAGAACCGAGTCTTTTTGAATGCACTCCTTCCTAGGCCGGGAGGGATGGGGATGGGCCTTGGACTTCCAACAGGGCAGGGCACCATGCCCTCTTTCAAGGAAGAAGGGGGAGGGAGGAGGGGTGGGTGGTAGTGGGAGGGGACTGGGAGAAGGGGAAGAAAGGAAAAAATTTTTTATTTCTTTAATTATGTTCTTGAATGGAAAAAATAAAACAAAACAATGTATGGAAAAAATAAATAAATAAATTTAAAAAAAAAACAAAATTGTGTCCTGGTAGTTGTAGACATATGTTGACAAAATTGTGGCTTATTTTTAGATATCAGAGTAAAGAGATTTTAATAGTAAACAAGTTTCTTGAATTCTTCAGTTTCCTGGTACATATAAAAATAGCTTTTATGTGATAATATGATCTATTAGGTATATAATATCAATATATCTGAAAATATATATTTCTTATTTAAAATATTTTATTGCAAGAAGCTATTAGCAATCCTCTCACTTTCCAGAAATCTTTTTTACACATAGAGCATCTAGCCTAATGTTGATGTTGACTGAACAGGTTTGTGGATACTGAAAGTTGAAGTAGCCAGGATGTGATGATCTAAAGATAGAAAAAAAATTTGGTTCATTGATGATGCTTCTTTATATAAAAATTTTCTTTTTACTCAAATATTTATTGATATTTAGTATCATTTTACTCACTTTTTGGTTCATCTATAGGAGGCAGATCTTCCTTGTTAAGAGTTCAATGATGATATTTTATCATTTAGTCACATCCTCTAGACAACATCTATACTTTCACTTTTAGTGCTATTCTCACTATGTGTATAATCTACTCCAGCATAGTCTTTAAACTCCAGGAGTTATTTGTAGCATGGATTTAAATTCTTCAAACCCTGTTTGTACTGATATGTTTAAATCTCCAGTTGTTATTAGTGTTCACAATGAAATACAGAACAATGAATACATTCTAGGAGAATTTCAATGTCATTTCCCAGATCCATCATCAGAATCAATTTTCTTGTCTTCTATATCTTTCTAAAATATGTTTCTTAAATAATAAGATATAAAAGTAAATACATCTCTGTGAGCCATGGACTGTATTATCAATCATGAAAACATCACAAAACTCAGGGAATACCTCCACCAGAACTTTTATGTATCCCATCACATTAATTTGGAAAAGAATTCATAATCCAGCATAATTTTAAACAGCATTCTAAACATCTTTCTTTATATCTACATTAATTTAACTTCCTCCCCTCATCAAAGAAGCTTCTTTATGCAGAAGCTGAAGACCATTACAGAAAACTATAACTGGTCTAAATGAAGAGAACAAATGACCATGCAGTGCCCATCCACAAATGATATATTTACAACACAATCCCTATACCTAAGCTTAAGGGAATCACAGAAGAGGGAAAAGAATGATTGTAATTGCCATAGGACTAGGACATCCACTGTGAGATTATATCATCTATACATGACAGGTATTTGCACCCCAGTATATCAACAATATAACTTCCAAGTAAGACAGTGAGGACACTAGTTGGTATACTAGTGTGAATGAGAAATATCACAAGGACCTACCCCAGATGAATAATCTGTTCAAAATCATGACCTAGCCCAGGTTATTCTGGGCTAGAAAAAAGAAAGAGCTAGTGTTCATTGGGGACAAGTCCCCTGACATGGGTTGTAATCCTAAGTGGTGAGCCCTAAACAAACACCCATGTGAGCAACACTAAACAGACACAGAGGTTGCATTTATATATACACATATATGTGTCTGCGTATGTATATAATTGTATAAGAATTATAATTAAAGAAGAGTAGCCTATGAATTAGACAGGAATTGTGTGGGTCAGTGGAGGAGTTTGTAGGGGGAGGAAGATAGAAACAATTTAATATGTTATTCATGAATGAAATTCTCAAGAAAAGTAGTGTTAGAAAAGAGAAGAATATCACTAGATATTTACAGTATACTTATTATAATTAACCAGATTGAATCATAACCATAGGCCCTAGAGGACCAATGTATACTATTGTGTAGCTAAATTCACAGAGTATCAAGATATCATCTATCTATCTATCTATCTATCTATCTATCTATCTATCTATCATCTATCTATATGTTCATACCTATAAACAAATGCTCTTCTCATGGATAATAACTGAACTGCAATAAATCTAGGGACTAATGACTACACAAAGGGCTAAAATTACTGACAAACTAATTCTGATCATCAAACCTATCATTCATCCCATATATTTACCATCCACACTAAATACAGGAAACATTGTGGAAGATTTAGCAGGAATAATGTAAAACCGAAAGGTTAGGGAGAAAGGCTCTGAATCCCATCTCCTAAGAAAGATACAGCCATTGCAATCATGACATCACACCAGTTACAGGTGACTGTACTAGTTCTGCAAACAGAAAGGAAGGTTCTCAAGGTGTCCCAACCCTCTCTTGTGGACTATTTGCCCCTGATTAAGAGAGAGAGAGAGAAAAAAAGAGAGTCATTGCCTTTAGTCATCTATGTAACAATTGGTTGCACTGTCTGACTCCAATGCATGGCCCTGACTAAGCTTAACTAATCATAAAATGATTGAAAACTCATTAATCTGAACAGAGATTTGCTTGGAGAATGGGAATCAGAACTTGATAGAAGTGGAAGAGAGACAAAAGAGAGTGTCGGATGGAATAACCAGAAATCATTATATACATTTACAAAGTAATAAAACCAGACTAACATTGCCCATTCTATTCAATTTCCACTACAAATATTTGAAAGGTAAAATTACCCACTCACCACATTATTTTCATTTTGAGGAGAGTACTTATTTCTATGTAGGCTAAACAGTCATTCAGCTTGTTTTCTCATATTATTCCATATGATGAGATATATTTAGTAAATAGTATTTAAGTTGGATTGGTAAAGACAGCCACTGTTTCATACCACACCCAATCTTGTGGTAGAGTGTTCAAAATCATGAGCCTAAAACCAATTAAAATAAAATGATGTTATATAGAATTGTTGCTAACTTTAAACCACTTCTTAAATATATTAAGTTATGATACACTGCAGCTCAAAATTAGCATGTAAAATCTAAGAAATTTTGGAAGTAAATGGAAAACATTTCAAGTTTAGGAGGTTTAGTCAAACATGCCATAATGAAACATTAATTCCTCCAGTTTTTCCTGTTCTACATTCTCTCAAAGTACAATTTGCCAAATCCATTAATTAACATCAAATTTGATTTACTCTAATCCATTATGATTCCTAAATTTTCAAAAATGTTTTCTCTATCTCTTGGTGAAGAAAATATTATAAAAAAGGATATGGAAATATTTCTGTCTCATGTTAGTCTTATTCATCCAGCCTTTTAGTATTGTATTTGATGTACCTTTCTGACTAACAGTGAAAATGATTTCACCATGTTCAAAATATTTTTTGGTTAAATGACCAAGAATAAGGACTGCTGTAGTATGCATTGAATATGTTTAAAAAACACATTGAATTCATTTCAGTCCCAATACCAAGTGTACATGTATTAAAGGCAGTGAGTAGAAGAAAATAAAGTCACATATAAAATTTTAAAAAATGATTGAGGCCTACATAAGTGCTCAAATTCACATCTTTCCTTTTCTACTAAGATGTAATTGTGCAACAAATTTTCTAACTTGAAAATTGATATTGTAGACATATAAAACTATTGTCATAGGGGACAATGATACACTTTTTTCTCTTTTAAATAAATATTTAAGAATCAACAAAGATGCTCATCCACACCAGGACATTGTTCATTCCATATAAAATGAATTTATATGAAATTTATTCATTTCACATAAAATTCTGAAGCAAGCAAGATCACATACTGAGAATATTGTACAAAGGAAGCAGCAGCAGCAGCAGCAGCACTCAAGCTTTCTGCAGGTCAGCTGCTCCAGTTCCACCATCCCATCCTTCAGATCCTGTAAGCTACAATTCACACTCAGCCCACAAACCCTCCTGTCCCGGTGATGTCAGCGGAACTCTCAAACACAGTCTGTAAACACACAGAGAGGACCAAGAGGTGAGTGACCACCCGCCAGGTGGGACACCCCACTCTCTAGGCCCTCCATACTGGGGCAAACTCTGGACCCTTCTCTCACCCACCTCAGCATCTCTAACCAGCAAGCAGACAAGCTTCCTGCGAGTAGGCTGCTCCAACACCCACATCAGTAGCTGCAAACTACAAGCCCACACTGCTCCCAAACCCACCTATCCCTCAAAACCTCATAGGAACTCTGAAACCCAGGCTGTAACTACACAGAGATGACTAGGAAGCTGCAGCTACACAGAGAAGACTGAGGGGGGAACCCTGAAGCACAGGCTGTGGCTTCACAGAGAGGACCAAGAAAGCAACTCTAAAGCATAGGTTATGATTACACAGAGTAGACCAAGAGAGCAAACCAAGAGAGCAGATCAAGAGAGACCTCACTGGACCCCTTGATGCACAGACAGTGACAGTAAAAAGCAGACCAAGAACAGTTTCCAAAGACACATGTTGTCAGAGGCTACTTTTCATTTACTGGCTGCCCAGACCAAAAATAATCAGTCTAAAACTATATTAAGTAAATCACTGCTTGGCCAATCACTTAGGTATATTGCTTGCTAGCTCTTATATCTTAAATTAACCCATTTCGAGTCATCTGTGTATTGGCATGAGGTTGTGGCTTGAAGGGCAAATTTACAGTATCTGTCTCCTCTGGAGGCTATATGGTGTCTCTCTCACTCTGCCTTTCTCACAGCATTCAGTTTAGTTCTCCCACCTAGTTCTATTCTGCCAAGCCACTGGATGAAATAGTTTTATTCCATAACCAATAAAAGCAGCACATATACAAAAGTACTTTACACACCAGACACAGGGAGCCACTACAAGGATTATATCAAGAAGCAAAGACACTACTGGCACCAACTGGAAGAAGAGATGGGTAGGCGCCAATGCCAGAATTCATTCAACAACATAAAATGCAACATGGTAACATCAGAACCCAGTTGTCTTACAAGAGAAAAATTTAATTATCCTAATCCAGAAGAAGCAGAAAAATGATCTTAAATGTAATTTTATGAGGATGATAGAGATCTTTAAAGAGGAAATAAAAATATTCCTTAAAAATGGAGGAAAAGACAAAAAAATTAGAAGAAATCAATAAATTTCTCAAAGCAAACAGAGAAAAAAACAATCAATTGGGTGACACAGACATTTCAAGACTTGAAGAGTGAAATAGAGGCTACGAAGAAAACATAAACTGAGGGAATTCTAGATATGGAAAATCAGGGTAAACAAGCAGGAACTACAGAGACAAACATAACCAACAGAATACAAGAAAACCAAGAGAGAATCTCAGATGTTGAAGATATTATAGAGGAAATAGATTCACATTAGTCTGGAAGAATTTCACAGGTTCTCATCCTCTGTGAAAACAAAAGAAGAACCTCTTTTCCAAATCTCTAGCTTCTCATTGACTAACTCTCAAATCTTAATTTAACCAATTTCTGCTAATCTGTGTATCGCCATGTGACTGTGGCTTACCAGGTAAAGTTCTGTCCATCTCCAGTGGGGCTACACGGCAATGCTAAACGCTGCCTTCCTTCTCCCAATATTCAGCTTAGTTTTCTCCACCTGTATCTATTATTTTTTCCCTATCACAGGCAAAGACAGTTTCTTTATTAACCAATGGTGTTCACAGCATACAGAGGGAAATCCCCATCAAACAGACACTTAAGAAAGTCAGAGAATCATTAGGTCATACTACAAAAGCCTGTACTCCACAAAATTGGAAAATGTAAAAGAAATGGACACTTTTCTAGATAGTTACCACATGCCAAAATTAAATCAATATTTAAGTAAACTTAAATAGACCTTTAATCTACAAGGAGATAGAAACAGTTATCAAAACCTCCCTGTTGTCTGAGGTTTTCTGTCCTGCCTGGTTCGGTTCTGACAGTCATTAAGTCCTAAAGAAATCATACAAAGGTCTAAATTAGTTATAAACTGATTGGCCCGTTAGCTCAGGCTAATTATAACTAATTCTTATAACTCATTTTAGCCGATTATTCTTGTCTATGTTAGCCACATGGCTCTGTACCTTATTCAGCTAGGCAGTCACATCTTGCTTCTTCTGTGGCCGGGTCACTACTGTGGAATTTGTCCTCTTCCCAGAATTCTCCTGTTCTCATTGCTCTGCCTTTACTTCCTGCCTGGTTGCCCCACCTATACTTCCTGCCTGGCTACTGCCCATTCAGAATTTATTTAAAATATAATTGACAGAATACAGACCATTTTCCCACAGCACCTCCCATCCAAATAAAGCCATGGGTCAGACAGTTTCAGTGAAGAATTTTACCAGAACTTCCAAGAAGAGCTATTGCCTATACTCTTCAAAGTGTTACACATAATAGAAACAGAAGGAACATTGTCAAACTCTTTTTATTAGAAGACAGTTACCCTGACACTTATACCACACAAAGACTCAAACAAGAGACAGAATTACAGACCAATCTCCCTCATGAACATAGATGCAAAAATACTTAATAATATACTGGCAAACTGAATTCAAGAACACATCAAAAAATCATCCGCCATGATCAAATCACCTTCATTCCAGAGATGCAGAATGGTTCAAAATATGAAAATCTATTAATGTAACCCACCATATAAATAAACTGAAAGGGAAAACATAATATTATCTCATTAGATGCTGAAAAAGCATTAGACAAAATCCAACACGCCATCATAATAAGGGTCTTTGAGAGGGCAGGGATACAAGGAACATATGTAAATACAAAGAAAGCAATATAAACCAAGCCTACAGAAATCATCAAATTAAATATAGGAAAACTCAAGTGATTCCCCTAAAACCAAGAATAAGACAGGATTATCTACTCTCTCCATATCCATTCAACGTAGTTCTTGAAGTTCTTGATAGAGCAATAAGAGAGTAAAAAGAAGATAAGGGGGATTTAAATTGGAAAAGAAGTCAAACTTTTGTCATTTGCAAATGATATGAAAATTAATATAATTTACTCCAAAAACTCTACCAGGGAACTTCTACAACTGATAAATACCTTCAGTAATATGACACGTTGCAAGATAAACTAAAAAAAAAAAATCAGTAGTTCTTCTATAAACAAATGATAAAGGATCTGAGAAAAAATCAGAGAAATATCACCCTTCAAAATAGCCACAAATAACATAAAATATCTTGGGGTAACACTAACCAAAGCAGTTAAAGACCTGTTAGACAAGAACTTTAAGTCATTGAAGAATGAAATTGAAGAAGATTTTAGACAATGGACAGATCTTCCATGCTCTTTGATAGATAGGATCCATATAATAAAAATGGCAATCCTACCAAAGGCAAACTATAGATTCAGTGCAATCTGCATCAAAATTCCAATACATTTCTTAACAGGCCTTGATTGAACAATAATCAACTTCATATGGAAAAACAAAAATGCCAGTATAGTAAAAGCAATACTGTACAATAAATGAATTTCTGGAGACATCACAATCCATGACATCAAGCTATATCATTGAGTTACAGTAACAAAATCAGCTTAGTATTGGCATAAAACAGACAGGTTAACAAACAGAATTGAATCAAAGACTCATATTAATCCACATACTTATGAGCACCTTATTTTTGACAAAAAACCTAAAATTATACAATGGAGAAAAGATCTTTATCAATTGGTGCTGGCATAACAGGATGTCAACATGTAGAAGAATGCAAATAGATCCATATCTATCTCCATGCACAAAACTTATGTTAAAATTGATTAAAGACCTTAATATAAAAATGACCACAATGAACCTGATAGAAGAAAAAGTAGGAAGTCACCTTTAATTCATGGGCACAGGAGACCACTCCCTAAATATAACACCAGTAACACAGATACTGAAAGCAAAAATAAATAAATGGGAACTCCTGAAATTGAGAAACTTCTGTTAAGTAAAGGACACAGTCAATAAGACAAAAGGACAGCATATTGAATGGGAAAAGTTATTCACCAACCCCTTATCATACAGAGGACTTATCTCCAAAATATGCAAAGAACATTCACTATATTTGTTCTTTTCCAAAATTATTTTGAAAATTGTCATAAGAGACAATGTTTAAATTGTAACCTTAAAGAATGAGAGAGATCTAATGGTTTGAAAAGTTTTCCATATCTCCTTCATAATTATAAATATTGGGTATTGTAGCATGAATCTAATTGATCTTAATAATAAAACCCTGTAGTAACATGAATCTAATTTGTCCTAATAATAAAAACCTGGTGTCAGATATTAGGAGGTGAAAGTCAAAAGACCGAAAATGCAGAGCAGGCAGCCACTAGTTCTTGAAATCCTCAGACCAAATAGGTCTCCTGTCTCAACAACACTGCAGACTGAGTGCTTGAGTTCCGGTCTCATCCTGACTTTTATTCATTTCTCTGTCACCCCCTCCCTAGTGTTGGGATTCGAGGCCTGTGACTACCAAGTACTGAGATTAAAGGTTTGAACCACTACCACCTGGCTCTGTTTATCTATTAGACTGCCTCAATCTCATGTAGTCCACGGTAGACTTGAACCCATAGAGATACATCTGCCTCTGCCTCCTGAATGTTGGGGTTAAAGCTGTGTGCCACCACTGCCTGGTCTCTATGACTAACTAGTGGCTTAGCTCCACACTCTGATCTTCAGGAAAGTTATATTTGTTAGATATCAAGCAAATATCACCACAGGATATGCTTAATCCAGTGTAGTTGCAGATGGCTCAATGCCTGCAGCAAACTCAATGCAGTTTTGGTTATGTCAGTTAGAGATATGTAAGAATAAAATAGTTACCTTAACTTAAATATCATTGTATTAGCACTGAAAATATGAGATGGAAAAACTGACAGAGAATAGTTTCCTTCAAGTACTAGAAAGTCTGGTATTTAATAGAAGAGGGAATTATAAAAGAGTTATTCATTGGTAATACATTCAAATAAAGAGGAAGTAAAACATATATAGATCCTCCTGGAAATTGGAAGCAAACAAGATAGCCAGGCAAAAGTTGGGAGCACGGGGGTAGGGGTAAGGGTGGGATTCGGGTTGGGGAAGGGGAGGGGGGAAGGAGAAGGGAAAGACTGGGGAGAGCTTGGAAGAGTGGGAGGGTGGAGATGGAGGAAGGGCAGATATAGGAGCAGGGAAGAAGATATCTACATTAAGGGAGCCATTTTAGGGAGGGCAAGAGACTTGGCTCTAGAGGGGATCCCAGGTGTTCACAGGGATGTCCCCAGCTAGGTCCTTGGGCAGCAGAGGAGAGGATGCCTGAACTGGCCTTGTCCCATAGTCACACTAATGAATATCTTGAATATCACCATAGAACCTTCGTCCAGCTACGGATGGGGATAGAGACAGAGACCCACATTGGAGCACTGGACTGAGCTCCCAAGGTCCAGTTGAAGAGCAGAAGGAGGGAGAAGATGAGCAAGGAAGTCAGGACCGCGAAGGGTTGGTCCACCCACTGAAACAGTATGTCTGATCTAATGGGAGCTCACCAAATCCAGCTGGACCGGGACTGAACGAGCATGTGATCAAAGCGGACTCTCTAAATGTGGCTGCCAATGGGGACGGACTGAGCAGCCATTGATAATGGTACTGGGACCTGTCTCTTCTGCATGTATTGGCTTTTGGGGACCCTAGTTTACTTGGATGCACACCTTTCTAGGGTAGGAGGGAGGGGGGAAGGCCTTGGACTTCCCACAGGGCAGGGTACCCTGCCCTCTCTTAAGGATGAAGGGAGAGGGAGGAGGGTTAGTGGGGGAGCAGGAGGGGAATGGGAGAAGGGAAGGAAGGGTCAATTTTTAAATGGAAAAATAAAAACTTGAAAGAAAACATTATCCTGAGTGAGGTAACCCAAACCCAAAAAACGAATATGGTATGTACTCACTCATAAGTGGATACTAGTCATAAACAAAGGGCATCGAGCCTATAGTTCATGATCCTAGAGAAGCTAAGTAATAAGGTGAACCCAAAGAAAAACATATATTGACCCACCTAGAAATTGGAATCAGACAAAAAAAACTAATAAATTTAAAAAATTTAAAAAATCTCAAGTATTATTTTAAGTAACTAGAATTATAGTATTAAGAAAAGAGAAAGTGCCAAAAATGTAAATTATGCAATAAATTTTGTTTGTAAATGAAAAAAGTATTGTTTGTTGGTAATACATTCAACTAAAGAGGAAGTAAAATCTTCTTTTACTAACCCCATTTCTGTTATTTATGAATCCAAGATTCTGACTAAGAATCTTCAACCAAAAATCTAAAGAATAGTGTGTTGAGAAAGAAAGCTGTTTTGAGAATATATGCTTCATTTTACTAAAAACACCACTACCATACCTATCAGCCCCCACTCAGCATATCCATGACAGCATGAGCTTTAGGAAAGGAAATAGAAAAAAATATCAAGTTGGAATGAATTTCTAAGTCAAATGTTTTCAGCCTATTGGGGCATTTATTCTTCCTACTTTGTCTTTTAATTCCAAGACACACCTTGACATTTTATCAGGCACAAAAACATGGAAAATAGAGGTTGAATTAAATTTCTTAACAACACTAAATGGCTCTTCAGTTTAGGCATACATCATGCCCTATATCACACTCACTTATATTCTGGTGAAGGAAGTAAGGATGTGGACATGTTTATTTTACCAATTGGCTCTAGGGTCATGTTCATTCAGGATAAGAAAGAGCACCTGTGTACAAAAATGATGTATTATGACATATTAAGTATCAGTAGGTGATTTTGAAATGTATGTAGAAAACATACCTAAATAACACTTCATCTAGACAAAAAATGTATCAACTTATTTAAACACTTGACTCTGTGGACATCCTCTTATTCACTTATAAAGAAACCATATGAGAGGGGAATGGATTTGCATGTACAGAGATCTGGCAAATAAATAATTCTAAATTAATACATCTATTGTTTATGAGAAGAAATCTTCTCAGATATAAAAGAGCTAAGATGAATTACAACACAGTCTTCATAAAAACAGATTTGAAGACATATGTCACAACACATTAAGAGGTAAAACAAAATAATTCTTCCAAGCTGGCATAAATTGATCATTGTGAGTGTTCATAAAATAATATTAAATTTAGGTTAGTAGTCACATAAATGTGTCTAAAAAGCAAGATGCCTTAGAAAAATGGCTTTAGAAAAATGGTAAAATGTATAGTACTCCATAAATTTAATGGATGAAATATGGATGCATTTTTCATGCTAATTAAATCAAATTTGGTAATGAAAATGAACAACACTTAAAGAAAATGGTGTGGTAATGTTTTAACATTAGATGAAACAGAAAAGCCAGAGTGCTGCTAATTTGAAAGCAGTAGTTTAAGCATATTTAGAAATTCCAGTCTTCAACAGAAGTAGACAATAACAATTCATATCCATTGACAATGGCACATTCATAAATCAAGTCTATATTATGAACTCAAGTTCATGATTAACGAATATCAAGTAGATCCGAAACTGCCATTGATGGAAATATTGAGAATGTGTAAATATCTATCAAATTATACTGTTACTGATTAATTTATAGTGATCTAGGAAATAGTTATCTAGTAGAATTAAAGCAAAAAGAAAGAATTAAGCTAAAAAATAAGTTTAGTCTTCACCCCTTATCAAGGAATCTTCTTGCAGCAACAGATGGAGACATTACAATCAAAATGCCATCGTGAAGTTCAGTCCAAATATATCTATCTACAAAACACTGTCATACCTAAGGCTCAGGGAAACTTAATCAAGAGGGGCTACAAATACTGTAAGAGCCACACAATGTAGGTTTGTGTCCCTAGAAATGTCAGAAGTTAAATCAACAAAGTCTTACCAACATGACTGTTAAATGTTATATGATCAAGGACAGAAGACATGCCAAAGAGGACAGGCAAAAGCCTCAATTCTACACAAAACACTACAGGAAACTAGTGAATGCTGATAATGGGAGAAACAGTGTTTCCCAGCAAGGAACACACAAATTAATTATTAAATATCAAATAATTCTAAAAATATTAAAAAGATTAACATTATCACAATTAAACAGGTTACATTTAAAATATATGTACATACATATAAATATGTGCATATGGTGTCAATTAATGAATAAAGACAACATGAATTTGAAGGTAAACAAGGAGGGGTATATAGGAGGCTTAGAGGGAGGAAAGGGAAGAGGGAAATAATGTGACCATATTCTAATCTCCAACATAATAGAAAAAAGAAACAATAATTAATGCAAACTCAAATTTATAAAATCAGATAAACAGAAGAAAATTTAAAAATTTTGAAATGTATTAAAATACTGACAATCAGGTATTTGGTTGTGAACATTTTTAGAGATCTCAAGTTCTGCCTAGTATATTCTCATTGTCCTTACTCAGTGAAATTATTTTACTTGATGTAGATGATTATTTCAAATATTAAAAGAGTACAAAATTCTGTAAGTAAAATTACACCTGAACTTAAATTTTGAATTATCGCAAACTAAGTCCTTCTGTCATTTACTCAGGTCTAGGTTAAAACCTGGAAAACATACAGAATCACAGTGCCATCTAAAGAGAAAGGATTCCCTCCAAATCCATTGAATTTTTACTAGAACTCATCAAAGTGTTAAGCAATAGCAAAATAAGTATGCTATATGAAAACTACTATGCATCTTACTCATAAACATAGCTACTTAATACTAATGGTTAAATATACATTTTTATTGTGACTTTATCCTTCAGCATAAGTGATTTCTTATGCTATTGAAATATAAACTGAGGATACATGAATTAGGATTTGGCCTCTGGCATCATAGTTTCAGAATGTTTACTGGCTTAAAACATGGAATCTCACTCATAAGTGGATATTACATATAAATCAAAGGATACACTCTACAGCCCCAGAGAAGCTATGTAACAGGGAAGACCCTAAGAGAGATAAATGAAGTCCCCTAGGAAGGGGAAACAGAGGAGAGTTCCTGGGTAAACTGGGGTACATGGGGATAGAGGGAACAGATGAGAGATGAGAACATGACAGAGCTGGGTGGTTGAGTTGGGGGAAGAACAGAGAGAGAGAGAGAGAGAGAGAGAGAGAGAGAGCAATGGAGGAAAAATTGTGATGGAGGTAATCATTATGGGGTTAGGGAGAAATCTGGTGTTAGGGAAATTCCCAGGAATCTACAAGGATGACCTCAACTAAGATTCCTACGAATTGTGGAGAAGTTGCCTGAACTGGCCTTGTCCTGTAATCAAATTGGTGACTACCCTAATTGTCATTATAGAACCTCCATCCAGTAACTGATGGAAGCAGAGACAGAGATCAACAGCCAAGCTCTGGGCTAAACTCTGAGTACAGTTGAAGAAAGGGAGGAGGGGTTATAGGAGCAGGTGATCTGAGTCAAGATTATGATGGGAAGTCCAAAAGAGAATTGAGCTTTCGGGACCTCAAAGACTATGGACTGACAGCTGGAGTGCCTGCCTGGGACCCAACTAGGCCCTCTGCATGTAGATGTCAACTGTGTGATTTGGCCAGTTTGTGGGGCACCTGTCAGTAGGACAAGAATCTATCCATGGTGCATGAGCTGGCTTTTTCCAGCCCATGGGATATTTTACTCAAACTTGATGCAATGAGGAGGGACTAGATCCCCCTTCAACTTGATGTACCAGGCATCATTGACTCCACATGGGAGGCCTTATCCTTTCTTGGAGGAGGATGGGGGCAGGGATAGGTGAGGAGGAGGAGGAGGAGGAGGAGGAGGAGGAAGAGGAGGTGGGTAAGGAGGGTGAACTGTGATTTGTATGTAAAATGAATTTAAAAAAAGAACACGGAATCTCATCATTCAAAATTTTCTTCTTCCATCTTACCAGGCTTGTGTTTTTTAGATATTTTTTGTATACTATCAAAAATTAATATTTAATCCATATGGTAAAGACATAAATGTAAATATCACATAATTAATTAAAGTAAGATTTTTTTCATAATCATTGAAGAATTCACTTCTTTTGGCATTTGTAAATTAGAAAATTAACAATTTATAGTTCATTCATGATGGAATAAAGCTCCAAGAATGCAGGTCACAAATGATGAGTTAAATCTAGATATTGAGACCAGGCAATTTAACTTCAGATCAAGGAAAACAAAAGAAGAGAGGAAGACAGCACTTACACATTTAAAGGAGGCAATTGGATAAGAAGGAAAGTAGAAAATCTGGAATCATTCTACTAATTCTTTCTTTATAAATGATATATTACAATACCATATATTGGTAGCTTTTGATAGAGAGAAACTTATCAGGCTCAAGAGATGGTTCATCAGATAGGAAATCTTGTTAATCTCACAGAGAACCCAGGTTCAGTTCCCAGCATCCATATGGTGGCTCACAATCGTCTATACTTCCATGCTCAGGTAACCTGATGCTTTTTCTGACCTTTAAGGTTAATACATACATATGGTGTCCACACATACACTCAAGTATAAATGTATGCACATAAAATAAAGTGAGTAAATGTTTAAACTTAATTAAATTTATTTCTTACAGTGACAAGATTTGGGATGTCCCAGATAATAGCCCAATCACAAAGAAGTACACATGTATGAGACACTGGTCCTTTTCCTGAATCTTCATAATATTGAAAAGGTCAGAAAACTTTCTAGATTCTCTTTTAAAGGGTTATTAATATCCATTTTTCCTAAAGTGGCATTTGACTTTATGACCATATTATCAGAGGTTGATGTGACCCTCCTGAATAATTTTTCAGTACATAAAAGCATTTGACAATAACACATTTTGTGTCAAGAATCAGAACTTATTTGTTTCTTTTTATTCTTTATAGTATAGAACTCTTCATAATTAGCTTAAAAATTTATTTTATAAATCAAAGTAGCTGTAAACATTCTTTTCCTCATATGTTACTCTCTTCCTGTAAAGAATTATCATTATGTGGTGTAACAGATAGCTTAGCAAATAAGAGTACATTCTGGGAATCATAAGGACTTTAAAAATTTATTGTCCAGAAACCATTTAAAGGAAACAGTATTGTACTGACCTAGGGCTCTACATATATCTGACAGTCATGTAGCTTGGTCTGCTTGTGAAATTCCTAACAATGGGAACCGGGGCTGTCCCTGAAGCTTTGGCTGGCTCTTGGGAACTTTGACTCATACTGGGTCACCTTTCCCATTCTAACTACAAAGGTTAAAGTGCTTAGTCTTACTTCAACTTGATATGCTATGCCTTGTTGACACTCATGGGAGGCATTCAACTTTCTGAACAGAAACAAAAGAGGGGTGAATTAAAGTGGGAAGGTGTCTCTTGCTAACCGTAAAATGGCTCCCTTAATGTAGATATCTTCTTCCCTGCTCCAATATCCACCCTTCCTCCATCTCCATCCTCCCACTCCCCCAAGCTCTCCCCAGTCCTTCCCTTTTCCCTTCTCCTTCCCCTTCTCTGCTTCCCCCTCCTCACCCCTACCCCTACAACCCTCGTGCTCCCAATTTTTGCCCGGCAATCATGTTTGCTTCCAATTTCCAGGAGAATCTATATATGTTTTTCTTTAGGTTCACCTTGCTATTTGGCTTCTCTAGGCTTAATGTCCATTGTTTATGGCTAGAGTCCACTAATGAGTGAGTACATACCATAATCATCTTTTTGGGTCTGGGTTATCTCACTAAGGATAGTGTTTTCTATTTCCATCCATTTACATGCAAAATTCAAGAAGTCATTGTTTTTTTTTTTTACCGCTGAGTAGTACTCTAATGTATATATATTCCACACTTTCTTTATCCATTCTTCCATTGAGGGGCACCTAGGTTGTTTCCAGGTTCTGGCTATTACAAATAAAGCTGCTATGAACATAGTTGAACAAATGCTTTTGTAGTATGATTGAGCATCTCTTGGGTATATTCACAAGAGTGGTATTGCTGGATCATGAGGTAGGTTGATTCACAATTTCCTGAGAAACCACCACACTGATTTCCAAAGTGGTTGCAACAGTTTGCATTGCCACCAGCAATGGATGAGTGTTCCCCTTACTCCATATCCTCTCCAGCACAGGCTATCGTTGGTGTTTTTGATTTTAGCCATTCTAACAGGTGTAAGATGGTATCTCAAAGTTGTTTTGATTTGCATTTCCCTGATTGCTAAGGAAGTTGAACATGACATTAAGTATCTTTTGGCCATTCGAACTTCTTCTGTTGAGAATTCTCGGTTCAGATCATTACCCCATTTTTTAATTGGGGTATTTAGAATTTTAATGTCTAGTTTTTTGATTTCTTTGTATATTTTGGAGATCAGACCTTTGTCTGATGTGGGTTTTTGAAGATTTTCTCCCATTCAGTAGGATGCCTTTTTGTCCATATGGATACTGTGTCCTTTTCTTTAGAGAAGCTTCTCAGTTTCAGAGGGGATCCCAGGTGTCCATGGGAATGTCCCCAGCTAGGTCCTTGGGCAGCAGAGGAGAGGGTGCCTGAACTGGCCTTGTCCCATTGTCACATTGATGAATATCTTGAATATCACCACAGAAATTTCAACCGATGGATGGAGATAGAAACAGAGACCCACATTCACATCAGAGCACTGGACTGAGCTCCCAAGGTCCAGTTGAAGAGCAGAAGGAGGGAGAAGATGAGCACGGAAATCAGGACAATGAGGGGTTGGTCCACCTACTGAGAAAGTGTGCCTGATCTAATAGGAGCTCACCAAATCCAGCTGGACCAGGACTGAAAGAGCATGTGATCAAACAGGACTCTCGAAATGTGGCTGCCAATGGGAACGGACTGAGAAGCCATCGATAATGGCACTGTGACCTCTCTCTTCTTCATGTATTGGCTTTTTGGGAACTTAGTCTATTTGGATTCACACCTTCCTAGGCTGGGATGGAAGGGGGAGGGCCTTGCACTTCCCACAGGGCAGGGTACCCTGCCCTCTCTTAAAGATTGAGGGGGAGGGAGGAGGGTTAGTGGGGGAGCAGGAAATGGGAGAAGGAGAGGAAGTGTAAATTTTTGAATGGAAAAATTAAAAAAAATATTCATAGGAAAATAAAAAAAAGGTGGGGAGGAGGCCAGGAGATGGGAGAAGGGAATGGGAATAACTAGGCAGCAGTTAGATTGCAAAGGACTTAATGCCAGAGCAGAGATGAAGCAGAGGAGAGAGAGTCACAGGGCTGGTGACAGTCAAAATATTTCCACTCTTATTGAGACATACAGTCTTAAGACAATGAGGCAGAAGTGATATAGCAGGATACCAGACACCCTCTATATACATACTTGGCAGAAGTACACATATTTGTGTACACGTCTTTTACCCCAAAATAGAAGTAGTTCTAACTGGACAGTGGCTTGCAAAAACAATAGCAAAGAAAATAATATTTAAAGGGGAATGTGCAAGGATCTGGGAACAATTGGAGTATTGGGTAGAAATGATCTAAATTACATTGTATTCATACCTACAATTACAAAAATAAATTAAAATTGTGAAAGGAAAATCCTTTCAAAATAAATATAAAGTCATCCACGTCTTACTATATTTATTTCTCTCTATCTATTGTTATCATTACCTCTCAGATAGATTATCAAAAAATCTGTTATTCTTGATATAACAAAAGACATTTTGGGTTTCAAGGCCACAGAACTTCTATGAGTCCACAGTTTCAACCAAGAGCACCAGGGAATGGAAAACAAAGAAAGAAGGAAAGGAAAGGAATAAACTTGAAATTCTCTTCTTTTATTTGGACAGACATGAGGTCTCTCTTTACTATCTCATCTTTGTACAATCTCTTTTCTTTCACTGTCTGTTATGTAGAGGACACCCAACAGTCCATCTCTTCCTCCTGGCTCTGTGAAAACTAAACATCGCTTTTGTACTGAGTTCTGAAGTGTTTCAACTGGTGTACTTAGAATGCAGAAGGTAGTTAATTTATATCATTTTTAGTCGTCAATAAAAATTTAATACTGCCATGTAGTTTCAAGAAAGTAAAGAATTTTAACATACTCGTGGGTTATCCTTTAAAAAGTGAAGATTCTATTCTTGTTTTTTTCATAAAGATTAACAATAGTCTATAATTCAATGTGATACTCTGTTTAAGTGAACATTTGAAACTAAAATGCTGTGATAAATGTTCCTTTTAAAGAAACCCTCATCAAACACAGAGAATCATGATATACCCTTTGGAAAGCATGGCCCAAGAGTACATAAGTTCTTAAAAGTAAATATAACTTGCTGAAAATAAAAAGTTAATCCTTAAATTAAATGCTTGCCAGATGTAAATATCAAAAAGGTTGAAAAGTATGATTTCTGTATTTATGTATATATTATATTTTTAAAATATTAGCTTCCTATCAAATATTATATTATAAAGTTAGGTGTTATTGACATTCTTTTGCAGCTAAGTGTTTTCTTAGAGCAAATGATATATAGTTTATGAATTCTAAGTGTATTTCATACCATATGGATGACAAGGTTCAGACAAATTGATTGTGGTATGCAGTAATAGGTATTGGCCCATTGTCTGAGGTCTATTCTATTCTTTTTATCTTTCCTCTAACTATGAATCTTGAATTTTACTTTTTGCCGATTTCTAGATCAGACTATCGGGAGTCTTAGTCTTAGGAGGATAATTTGACTGTGTGGGTTTTAGTTAGGATTACTGTTGCTGTGATAAAACATCATGACTATAAACAACTTGAAGAGGAAAGATTTTGCTTACGTGGCTTATGTTTCTATGTCACTATTGGTCATTGAAGGAATTCTGGAAAGATTCACAAACAGAACATGAACCTCAGGTCTGTTCTGTTCCAGTACAATTTTTGAATGTTTGCATTATAAATATGGTACTATTCTTTTGCTTAAAAATTGTTATGTGTTAGAGAATTTTATTCCTCTGCATAATAATAAAGTAGAAGCAATCTATAAAATAACACTATTTTTGATTCTCATTTAAATATGTGATAAGGTTTGAGTTGTTGATCTTTTACTTCAAAGCATGCAATAAAGAGGGATAATTTTGATGTGTTTGTGTTTATAATTATTCATCTTATGTCAGACGGAAATTAATGAGGTTGTTAATTCATTTAGTTTAGTTCCACAATAGATTATATGTTTGTAAATGCATAAAATTATATAACAAAATATTTATAATATATATAAAATGTATAGCAACTTTATATTAAATATTTGTTCTGTAACTTGGTAGTAATATCTACATGATATATTCAAAACACAAATGTATATCTGAACACAGAATAAAATAATTTGGTTTTACTGCAAATATTCATGTCATATCAAAATGCTAAAACAGGAAACCTAAACAGACTTAAAATTAAATGTATTCTTTAAAATATGTGTGTTCTCTGGAGCAGGAAAGTATATACTTATTATTATACTTAATGGCAGTATCTTGTGTTTTTATGCCTAATCTGCTTTAAAAATTTAATATTTTCAGTGTGCTTTTGTTGTTCATGTTACCTCATGCATACTATGTATATTAAAGTGAAACAAAGCTGTTAAGTTTTTCTTGGTTTTAGGTAAATAAAGGAATTTTCCATTTATTAAAAGCCCACATTTCCCAAAGAATAAAATATGGCACATATTTTTCTGGTACCTACATTTGTGGTATACATGACCTAACATAGAATACTGTGGTGTCTATTCTTTCTATTTATTGCTGTAATAGTTTATGCAGTGTAAGGAGAAAATATTTCAGTGAATATATATATATATATATTCAATAATTAATGTTAACTTATTTTTCCGCTTCTCCTTGATTCTTTTTTGGGTAGCAGCTCAATATAGAATTGAGTGGTTTTGTCAGAAAGCCCGAAGAATTTAAAGAGACAGCATGGTAGAAATGTAGGATGGTCACAGTAGTGTCTTATTAACAAATCTTTAGTTTAATGCCCCAACATATACTCTAGTGTCTTCCTAACATTTCTACAGAATGCTACATCTTATATTGAAGATACTTCCTGCTATTAACTAAACTCCTAGACATATACAGGATGATTTCAGCCTGAATCTACTATAAGCTAGAGGCTACCCTGGCATTGAGAATAAAATTATAATAATGTTGAATTTTCCAGTGTTAAAGAGACCACACAGGCACTTCAATTCCTTAAGTATAATTTATTACATCCTTCCTCGCATTGCCTTTTAACTCAAGGTATTAACAGTTGATGAATCATCTTCTAAGATAGAAGCATCTTTCAAGTGAGGATGCAAATGTTTTGTTGATTTTTTAAATTTTAATCTTAAAACCACAATGCTTGATATCATATATTTAATCAAGATTATTTAATTATATTTTTAAATAAACTAAGAAAAAATTCATAGATAAAAAAATTCTAATGAACATTGAAATTGTCAACATATACAAATGATATTGTTTCCAGGTTTTAGGAATAACGTTTTCTATTATAGCATGGATGGAACCATTTTATTTCTTCAGGGAATAAGGCCTGAGAATAGCACAAATGCCTCCCCTCATGACAAACAGCTGGAGACCCAACCCACTTGGCAGAAGCCTATGGACATTTCCATGCATGACTCTGGCCATGACCCTGGGAGCGTGGATACTATGTGTTCTTCTTGCTTTCCCTGAGTGAGTCACAGTAGGTCATGGAGTTTAACATTACATATTTGCATAATTGTTCTGGAAAGAATGATTTTCACCATAAGAGCGTTAAAGACATTCTATTAAATAGATGATATCAGGAGTTAATGGGAACATTCAAGGAACAGGGAATGAAGCAGGATTGCAGTAGACCACTGTTCCCTCATTTCTAGTAGCAGAGCCAACAACATAAGTTAAAAGACATAATCACTACCAACTATTAAAATTCTCCAAATTATGTTGCCTACAGAATATATAGAAAAACCTACTATGTCTCTAGGAAAGACAGAGTAGTACAAAATGTAGAATGGATTGATCCATCTTTGGCCAGTGAGTTGATCATAAGAATCCAGACCCTATGGATGGTACACCTATGAATATTAGCCACAAGAGACAAACTGTCTCTCACTCTGCATGATTCTGTGACTGCATGTGCTGCCAACTGGGCACACAGGTCTACCTGTAGGTCTGGTAAGCTAGCAAAGTTCCTTTTTAGCTTGCAAAACTGCTTGTGCTTCTAATAATAGAGATATAGATAAAAAAGGTAATGGCTATCCATGGGAGAGTTGGGAGATTGAAGGGGAAAGAGGAAAGAAATGAACTGGTAATATTTGTAGCCGTTTTTGAAAACATAGGAAGTAATAAATTGTTGTAAAACTGTTCATACAAACCATGGAAACTGTAGAAATAAAGGTGGTTCAAGTTATCTGGGTTCACTTGTTTGAACAACAAAAGGTGCAGGGAGCCATAGGCACACTTGCATCCTTGCAGTTTGGAGGTAAACAATTCTATATTTGGCAATGCTTGTGGACTGAGCGTCCAGGCGCTTCCCGCATGCGCAATAACCTAGGTGTCCCTAACCAATCCCGAGGACTCTGGTGCCAGCGGGTACATAGCAGCCAATCAAGGCGTGAGTCGCGTCATATCTCTCTATATAAGCAGCAGCCATTTTAGACCTCTCTCTCTCTCTCTCTTGCCTCCCGCTCTCCCTTCAACCTAGAGGCTCTATCTCACCTCCCGTTTTTTCCTCAACAGAGTGCTCTCCAATAAAGCGTGATCCGAGAAGAATCCTGAGTCTGGCTGTTCATTCCGCTGGTCAGGAGTCAGCCAGAATTGGTGCCAGAAACCCGGGAACACTCCCGGGGACACTGGGTGAGAGGGCTGAGAAAAAGGATTCAGAACTCGACACATGGAGAGGTGACGGGTCGGCAAGTTCCTCCAGGTATGTTGAATCTGCAAATTGACCCTTGGATATTCTGCAGCTGCCTGTGTAAGTCCGCTGCATTCCACAGTGTTCCTCAGCGTTCCGCAGCAGGCGACGCGTAAACAAAAAGCGGAAGTCAGTCCGCTGTCGTTCCGCGGCAGGCTGTGTGTAAACAAAGAGCGAAAGTCAGCGTGTAAACAAACAGCAAAAGCCAGTCCACTGTAAATAAAGTGGCTGCAGTTTGTAGGACAGCTTGTCAGAGTCAGATTCAAGGGAATCAGATTTCAAAGGGGAGGACTTGGAAGATAAAAGAAAAGGAAGGCCGGCAGAAACAAAGAAACAGATCTGAAGGGGGAGGAAAGGGCTCTCAACGATCTGGAAAAAGGACAGGGACAGGAGAGAGAAGGAAAAAGACTCACTCCTTATACCCAGTCCTGGATAAGTTTCAGAATTTAAATCTTTCTGGGGAGGAGTTGGACTCCCAGGAAGAAAAAGATCTGAAAAAAACAGCTGCTAAATATGAAAAAGAGAGATATGGGAGGCGACGGCCTCCATCTTATAATTTTTACAGTCTCAAATATATTAGCTCAAATTCAAATTTGTATATTACAAAGAGATAATCCATTTTACATTGGTCATATTCGAGCTCATGCTCTGCTTCCAGGACCAATGTCTGAAGCCAACGCTTTAGCGGACCAAGCTACAAGAGCACTAGCCCTAATGGCTACAGATCCTATTGACTTGGCCAGAGATTTTCATGGGCTTTGTCATGTGCCTGCTGGTGCCCTGAGGGGAAAGTTTGTGATTGCAGGAAGCGAGGCTGGAAATGTGGTGGAGGCTTGTTCATCCCGTGTTACCTTCTTCCACCCTCCTCACATCGGAGTTAACCCCAGAGGTTTAAGGCCAAACTCCCTATGGCAGATGGATGTGACTCACTTAAATGAGTTTGGAAAGCTAAAATATTTACATGTGTCAGTGGACACTTGCTCTGGTGTCATCCACGCCACTTTGCTGGCGGGAGACAAGGTATCACATGTAAAGATTCACTGCCTGGAGGCTTGGGCTGCTTGGGGAAAACGCCTCAGACTAAAAACAGACAATGGTCCAGCCTACACATCCCATGGCTTTCGTGGTTTTTGCTCACAATTGCAAGTGGCGCACACATTGGGACTGCCTTATAATCTACAAGGTCAAGGCATTGTGGAAAGGGCTAATAAAAGCCTTAAAGAGAATCTTCGAAAACAAAAAGGGGGAATAGCAGAGGCTGCCTCCCCCAGGGAGAGAGTCTCCCTTGCACTCTTTACATTTAATGATGTGGTGTGGAAAGACATGGTGGATGGCGGGTGGTGTGGACCGGATCCGGTTGTGGCGGGATCCGGGGGAGCTGTTTGTGTTTTTCCGCAGGGTCAAGAAGCGCCTCGCTGGGTCCCGGCCCGGCTGGCGAGGCCTGTCAGCGGAGGTGCCGCCGTGGGTGCTGGGGAGGAGCCTGGTCCTCTGGAGGATGACACTGCTCCTGACGCTGTGGAGGCAGGGGATGCCGGAGCAGAGATAGGGGATCCTGTCAGCATTCCCAAAACCGATGGCTGTCCGGCATAATGCATGGGTCTTTCCTAGACTTTTTACCACCAATAAGTAACTTGACCTCCCTTATATGGTGGAAGTTGGCTTGCTGCCTGGGAGGATGTGTACTCTGCCTTTGGTTGGTCTGCTGCCTGTGAGCCCAAACCAGGAGGGACAAGGTTATAATTTCTCAAGCATTGGCCGCTTTGGAGTGTGGATCCTCACCCTAGATATGGCTTTCTGCCTTAAAGAGCACCTAGCTTTGTTCCACATAGGCTTTGCACCCCAAGGGACTTCCAGTCCCATTGCACTGGGAAAGGTATGTGGCAAAACGGAAGGTCTCTGGGCACAGGGTGTAAGGCTTGAGAACTGCACTTGTGGCCAGATAATGCTGGTCACAAGAAGAGCAAGTCTGAGTGCATATGGGTAGGTGCCTTAGTTCCCATCTCTGTGTAAAAGGCACTGGAAGGGTCTGTTACCCTCTGGGCAGAGGACGCCTGGATGAGTGATGGTACATATGTCCTACATTTTAACAGAGATCAGACCTCTACTCTTACTTGTTGCCTTGGAATTTAAACTAAAAGGGGGAACTGCAGGGAACCATAGGCACGCTTGCATCCTTGCAGTTTGGATGTAAACAATTCCATATTTGGCAATGCTTCTGGACTGAGCGTCCAGGTGCTTCCCGCATGTGCAATAACCTAGGTGTCCCTAACCAATCCCTAGGACTCTGGTGCCAGCGGGTACATAGCAGGCAATCAAGGCGTGAGTCACGTCATATCTCTCTATTTTAGACCTCTCCCTCTCTCGCCTCCCGCTCTCCCTTCAACCTAGAGGCTCTGTCTCGCCTCCCATTTTTTCCTCAACCGAGTGCTCTCCAATAAAGCGTGATCCGAGAAGAATCCTGAGTCTGGCTGTTCATTCCACTGGTCGGGAGTCAGCCAGAAAAAGGTGGTCACAATCTCTTCATGGTGCTGACTACACATATCCATGCCAGGCATGCAAGCCCATCTGGAGCAGGGATACCAGCAATTTCATTCCTTCTTTCATTGTAAATATTCAATTAACATATCATTTAATTATGAAATTTCTCATTTAAAAGTAGTATATTGTATCATATGATCATATGTATCATATCATCTGCTGATTTAAGAAGAGAGTTAACATCTGAGAAATTTTACAAGAAAGAGAATAATTGCCTTATTGTCTGGTTTTGGACAACATTTGCTCATATACACCTATAATTTCAATAAAGAAAAGGAGAAAAAAGGAATAAAAGAAGAAAGCTTCAAAGAGAGGCTCAGCCAGATGGAGGGAGACTATAGGAAAATATGAAGCTGTAAGAAGTTTGAAGATGGGATACAAAATAACACTAAGTAATTAAGGAAAAGATGTAATTCAGGTTCAGGTAAAAAGCAGGTTTACTATGCTCACTATCAATGAGGCCCTCAGAAGTAGATTTATTTTGTTAGATTATAATTTTAAATACCCGTCCTCATTTTATCATTAGTGTAATGCACATAGCAATAAAAAGGGGCTCAAATTGAAAAATTTTTCATCTTGACATGCAATTTTCTAGGCCCATTTTGCAAAGCCATGCTTAAGTTGTGAGGATATCTTAGCATAAGTATACATTGTTTGTGGTGATTAATCAATATTTATCTTGTACTATATATTTACATCTTTTAAACCTGAACCAGTTTACTAGTTTCTGTATGACTAGGATATACTTATATACTTTGTATAATAGAAATTACAATGTTTAATGTTGGGGAAATGGTTTCATTATTAAGAACACTTATTGCTCTTGCAGACAATGTTCAGGTTCAAACACACACATGGTGGGCTGCAACCGTCCATCACTCCAGTTCAAGGGTTCGGACACCACCTTCTTACCTCTACAAGCACTGGCATGCACATGTACACACATTCATACATTCAGACAAAATACTGATTCATAAAAATAAAGGAAATAAACATATTTGTTAAATAAAATATTATGTTTAAAATAATTGTATAGCATTTTCCTCATAATTGAAAAATGCCATCCTGGAAATAATCTCTCTAAGACTGATAGAAACTTAGAGCAAGACTCTGGAAGACTCAGGAGGTGGTAAAGGGAGACTCTTTAAGACCAGTAATGTTCAATAAGAAAACAACTCACAAGTATTAGGAATTCCTTAAAACTCTATAGGTTAATAGGCTCCCAAGGTCATATGAGCTATAGAAACTATTGCTAGAAGCACATACTCTGATCTGTATAGTTGCCACAATGTGTGCAGAGTACTCCAGCATTCAGGCTTTTGTGAGTTATCACCTATGCTGGTGTAGGTTTCAATGATGTAACTGCATTTGAGATGTCCACTATTCTTTAGTCAAGGCCTCACCCTAACTCCTGTAAGAAATTCCAATAAAGTCATTATTTACTAAGCTGGATTATCAGCTGGAGTAATGATGTAGATGATTTTGGTTCAGTTATTGTTCCAATACCAACCAGCAAACTATAGTGACACCTTTCTCACTCCTTGATTTCATGTTGTAGCACATCCATTGCAGAATAAGATATGTAGCAAATAAACCCAGTGTTAATATGTCTTGATACACAGTAATGATTATTATGAGGTGCTATATTATCATGGTAGGATTGATTATTCTGTCTGACCTTGAAATGAAAAAGAGTAATTATATATTTATTCATAAACTCAATTATTTATCATGTGGGTGTCTGTAGAAAGAGAAAAGTAACTCATTTATATATGGAAAACATACATATTTAAAATAAGGTTTACAATCAAGAGCACATTACACTTTAAGAAATAGTAAAATAGAGGATATCATTGTTAACTTATTTAGCCTAGTCTGAATTAGCTTTAATAACTGCATATGTATTTTGGTCATCAAAATGTACATTCAACAGGTATTTCTTTTAAAATTTAGCATGACTCTATAAAATGTTTCGCACTTACTAGTTTCCCAAACTGCCATATAAATGATGATGAAATGTCTTATTTCTGGAGCTGGTTACAAACATTTTTTTCTGTAATAACATGGCTTAGAGCGATGACAGCTGTGACACACTGCCAACATCTTACAGGTTCATTACAGTTGCAATTTTTCAGGATGGAAGATGAGGAATAGAGATAAAAGATAGTATGAAATGAGGAGAAAATAGTCTCACCATTTATTTTGATACACAGTTTCATAATGGGAATTATTTTTCAAAATAGTCCCTTGACAATAAGTGTGAAAATGTCCTATTATTTACTCTTGGGACATTGAGTTTCAAAATTTTACCATTTTAAAGATTGTTGTTCAAATAATTACATCATTTCAAGTATTTCAGGTTTAATTTCTTAAGGTAAGCTTCCATATGTTTTAATATCATATTAAAATATGGAGAATTTTCTTTCCTCTTTCTTTACATTTTTGAACCCCACTGTTATTTCGAAAATTTATACTGATTATAACTGTTTAATGCATAAATCAACACTAGACGTCTCCCTAAATGAAGTTATTAATATTTATTTTTGTCTAAGTCAGTAGACAAACTGGCATAAGAACATAGTTTATATTTCTTTGATCACTGTAACTTTTCATAATAGAACATAAGACTGAAGTACATGTGAAGCAACCCCTGACTCAGTGCTTATATAAGAGAGAGGTGACAGTGGGATCCATCAGCAGACATTCAGTTCTCTTCTCTATCAACCCTGGAAAAAATGGAATTGTTTGCTAGGAGTACCATTGTAGGCAGAGACTGATTATTCATTTACCAGCCACCCGGAAAAATAATTACACAGAAACTATATTAATTCCAACACTGTTTGGCCTACCACCAGTAAGGTTCTGGCTGGTGGCTCATGTCTTTCTGCTTTGGTGTCTACAGGTCTCCCTGATTATGCCTACTCTCTACATCTCTGTTTAAATTTTCTGCCTAGCTTTACTCTGTTAAGCCATTTGCCACAGCAACTTATTTATTAAGAAATGGCAATAAAACATATTCACAGCATATAGAGAGGAATCCCACATCAACCATGGCATAAAGGTGACATTTGGAGCTGCTCTCAGTCATACATAGGTTAAAAGTAAAAAAAGACAAGATCTCCTGAGCAAATTGGGAGCATGGGAACCTTGGGAGAGGATTGAAGGGGAGGGAAGAAACAGAGGGGAGCAGAGAAAAATGTAGAGCTCAATAAAAATCAATAATAACATTTTAAAAAAAGTTAGCTGAACTAAAACTGAAGTAAAGCCAACGTCAGTAGTGCTGAAACATTTAACAATGTATCTTGTGTCCATGTGCATTGAAACAAAACAGAATGAATAAATGATAACAGTTTGCTTTGTTGAAGTCACCATGAATTGTTTCCAAATGTTTTCAAGTAATCAAGTTCCAACCCAAGGCTACTATGAAAAACACTCCTGGTAGCAAGATAAAGCAGCCAGTAGTGACAGATGGAAGAGTATGATGGACAGGAATAAAAGTCAACTGAACATCTCATAGTGAGAACAGGATGAATGAAAACATTATAATCCATCTGTCATAATGTCAATATCTTCACATACTATGGATATAGTTGAAGAATATTTTTCATTCTGTTCTGTAGTTTCTACTTACATGAAGAACTGCTTCCTTTTTAAACCAAGATATTATATAATGTCCAGGATATAGAATAATTCATATGCTCTAATGTTAGAATAACCCTTCTTTATTACAAGGAAAATAAATAATAAATACTGTTGTTTTAAAATATAGTGTTTTAAATTTTAGTTTTAGTTCCTTATAATTCATTCCAGAAGCATTAAGATAAACACCTAAAATAAAACAAGTGGATTTTTTTTTATCTACAGTTAGCAAGATTTTTTGATTAGTTATCCACTAAATTGTATTTTTAAAATGATTTTTGTTGTTTATGATAGTATATTCCTAAAATTCCAGTGTCTTAAGAATCTGGTAAAGGAAGATTATAAGTCCAGCACCAACCCTGCTTACAAATGGATTCAAAGTCACCCTGTTTGAATTCATGAGATGTTATCTTGAAGTAAGAAAAGTAACTAGTGCTGGTGTTTTAGTAAATATCAGAGCACTGGACTGGAATGTATGAAATTAAAGCCTTAACAAATAGAAAAATATCTTTTGGATTAAGCTCATTTATAGTATCCATACAGTAATTTTAACACCAAAATATGAGTTTTAAGAAACAAACTGTTATTCTTTATTCCTTACTTAACAGAATATTTAGAAAGTCTGAACACAATTTTTAAGTTAATTTCATAGAGGGAACCCTGTCTAGGTGTATCTTTCAGATTTAAGTGTGGTTTGATTTTAGTTTTAGGTTCTATAAGCACTCCTTATAGAAATATTAGTTCTGCTCATTCAAAATGATAAGAATAAAAGAGGAGTGAACAATCTTTAAAATGATATAATCTTCATTTTATTAATTCCTGTATTTTATGCTACCTAAAACTAAAAAGTACTAAACACAAACAAAAAAAAAAAACACAAAGTCATTGCTAAAATTTTGACTTTTCTTCCACAACTTTTACTATTTTCAGATGTAGTCAGTAGTAATCAAGTTAAGATTAAATATAAAATTTGATCTTTGCTGTATGATGATTGTTAAAGATTACAGTTAAGTTAATTGGCTAAAGAGATGATAACTAACTGAAGTCCACATAAGAGTTTTGTAATTTTTCAATATACTGATTTTCTTATAAATAAGATTGAATGTGAAACGACACTATTTTGTCTTTGGCTATAGATGGGTAAGCTGTACCACTCCTGCATGGAACGAATAAAGTGAATTCTTTACCTTAGATATCTCTTCTGATGTTTATATTGGTGCAAAAATAAATTTAAACAATTTTTTGAATTGTTAACTATGTTAATTGTGACTTTGTCAATCAAACTACCTAAGGAATATTACAGAATGTAAACATTTGGAAGCTATTCTAAAAGGACATAAAATGGCTTAGCACATTCTTGAAAAGGATTGCATTTGATTGAGTTACTAGTTTTTCAGTTGGAAAAAAATGGGACACAAGAGAATGTGGAAAAGCAAAAGCAGTTTGAAACATGGTGACTCTTTAAAAGTGCCCATTATTCAAAAACTGACAAAGGTTTTCTTGTGAGGTTTGTCATATTGGCAAAGCTGATGTTTCATTATCAGAATTCACTGTAGAATTGTGGAAAAGTTATGACCACAGAAACATAATGAAATGTGAAATTTTTTCTTTTAGTTTTTGTTCTTCTCTAATACAATACTTCCTGACCACAGCATCCCCTCCCACCAACCCTCCCAGTGCTTCCTCCACTCTTCACCAGAAAATAGTACACCTCCCAGGGACAAGAACCAAACACAGCACAAGATACATTAAGATCATTATCAAACCCTCATATAAAAGCTCTGCAAGGCAACCCAGCAGGAAGAAAAGGATCCTAAGAGAAAGCAAAATAGAGCCACCCCAATTCCACTACCAGGAGTCCCCCAAACTACCAAGCTGAAACCATAATATATATGCAAAGGCCCTAGAAAAGACCTATGCGGATTTGGTGATTCAGTCTTTGTGAGCTCCCATAAGCCCTGCTCAGGTGATTCTCTGGGCCTTGCTCTTTCAGTGTCCTTGAGTCTTCTGGCTCCCACAGTTCCTCCCCCTCTTCCTTGGTCTTCCCTGATCCCTCAGAGAAGGGACCCAACAGAGACTTCCAACCTGGACTCGCTCTCTCTGCCTAATATTTGGCAGTGGGTCTCTGCATCTTCTCCAAACAGCTGATAATGACCAGACTAGGCACCAATCTATGAATATAGCAAAACAATATTAGGAATCAGTTCATTGTTTTGTTTGTGTTTCATTTTACTCTAGGTATGAGTCATCCAGCTTCTGGTTCCTGGTCATCCAGACACTGGCAGGTATGGGTTCCTTCTCATGGCATCAGCTTCAAATAAGTCAATCATTGGCTGGCTACTCCCACAAGTTCTGTGCCAACCTTGCCCCAGCACATCTTGAAGGCAGGACAGACTGTAGGTCAAATGATTTGTGGCTGTATTGGTGTTCCAGTCCCACCACTTGCATACAGAAAATGTTCCTCAGGCTCCTTATTAAACGATACTAGTAGTCCTTGCTGGGGTCACCCTTGAACATCCAATGAGTTTCCCCTGCACTAGTGTAATGAGTCTTTCTCTGTCTCATCATTTAGCTCCCAAATAACCGCAAAAGACTTATTATTAATTATAAATGGTCAGCCGATAGCTTAGGCCTATTCCCACTTAGTAATTATAACTTAAAGTGAACCATTTCTATTAATTTATTTTCTGTCTCATTGCTTTATTACCTCATCTCCAAAGTGTTCAACCTTCTTGACCTGTGTACCTGGCTTCTTTGCCCTTCTTATCCTAGTATTTTCTGTGCCTGAAAATCCTGCCTAGCTATTGGTTGTTGTGCTTTTTCTTAAACCAACATAGTGACACATCTTGACACAGTGTAAAGGAATATTCCAGAACACACTAGGTTTCTACATTGACCCCAAATGCCCTCCAATTCTAGTCACCTCTACCAATTGACTCTCTCCATCCCTCTTCCTAACCTGCTTCCTCCTGTTCCCATCCTGACCTGCCCATTGTCTATACACAAAATCTATTCTACTTCCTCTTCTCTGGGAAAACCATGTGTCCCTCTCCCCCAGCCCTCCTTGTCACTTAGTCTTTCTGAATCTGTGGATTGTAGTCTGATTTTCATTAATGTAGCAGCCAATATTCACTTATACCTTGTTTGTCTTTCTGGAATTGGGTTACTACAGTCTAAATGATCTTTTCTAGTTCCATCCATTTATCTCCAAATTTCACGATCTTATTTTTTAAAATTGCCAATATTCTATCATGTAAGTGTACCAAATTAACTGTGTCCAGTCTTCAGTTGAGGGACATGTAGATTTTTTCCACTTTCTGGCTATTAGGAATAAAGGTTCTACAAACACAGTTGAGCAAGTGTACTTCTGGTAGGATGGAGTACCTTTGGGTGTATGCCCAAAAACGGTTTAGCTGGGTCTTGAGGTAGATCAATCTCCAATTTTTGGAGGAAGTGCTATATCAATTTTGCTAGTGGCTGTTGAAATTTGTACTTTCACCTCTAGTGGAGGATTCTTCCCTTTGCCTCATATTCATGGCCGCATGAGCTATCTGAACTGTTTCTTGTGTTTTTTCTATTAGCCATTCTGAGAGGTGTAAAATGTAACCTCAATGTTGCACAAACAATAAAAACTGAGAAACAAATATTGGGGTTTAAGATGAAGATCAGAAAAGCAAAGCAGCTAGCCACTATCTCTTATTTCTACCTAAGACCAAAATAGGTGATCGTGCCTCCACAAAGCCTCAGACTTTGAGTCTAACACCTGTATACTCCTGTTTTATATTCTTTTTTTTCATTGTTTTGTTTTATTTTTTCCATTCAAAAACATAATTAAAGAAATAAAATTTTTACATTTCTTTCCCTTCTCCTGGTCCCCTTCTTCCTTGAAAGAGGGCATGGTGCCCTGGCCTGTTGGAAGTCCAAGGCCCATCCCCCTCCCTCCCGGCCTAGGAAGGAGTGCATCCAGAAAGACTCGGTTCCCAAAAAGATAATACATGCAGAAGATATAGGTCCTGGTGTCATTGTTGATGGCTTCTCCATCCGCCCCCTTTCGCCGCCACATTCAGAGAGTCTGGTTTGATCATATGCTCATTCAGTCCCAGTCCAGCTGGATTGGTGCGCTCCCATTAGTTCAGGCACACTGTCTTAGTAGGTGGACCAGCCCCTCCCGGTCCAAAGGCATGCACCACTACTGCCTACCTGCCAGTATAGCTCCTGGGATTAAATGTGTGTGCCACGCCTGCCTGACCTGTATGGCCATTGTGGCCAGCTTTGCACTCTGATTTTCGGGCAAGTTTTATTTGTTAGATCATAAACAAAATCTCACTATACCTCAAAGTAGTTTTATTTTACATTTCCCTGATTGCTAAGGATATTTAACATCCCTTTAAGTGTTTCTTAGTCACTTGTGATTCCTCTGTTGAGCTATATGTATTTACCTGTGTACCCTGTTTTTAATTGATTTTTTTTGGTTTGTTGATGATTGGTTTCTTTAGATATCAGAAGATGGGAAAAACCTACCACACACTTGGATTGTTAGGATTAACATAATAAAAATGGCCATACTAGCAAAGACAATCTGCAGATTCAATGTAATCCCCATTAAAATTCCAATGCAATTCTTTACAGACTTTGAAAGGATAATATTCCTCATATAGAAAAGCAAAGAGCCCAGTATAGCTAAAACAATCCTTATCAATAGCAGAATTTTTATACATATCACCATCCCTGATATCAAGCTGCACTAAAAAGCTATAGTATTAAAAACTGTACAGTATTTGCAAAGAAACAGACATGTTGATCAATGGAAACAGATAAAAGAGGCATTTTATTTTATTTATGGGATTTTATTTATGATAAAGAAATCAGAAATACACAGTGGGTAAAACAATATCTTCAACAAACAATGCTGGTCTAACTGAATATCTCAGTGTAGAAGAATGCAAACAGATATTTATCTATCACCCTGCTTAAGCCCAAGTATATCAAAGCCATAAATATATAACCAGATAATATAAACCTAATAAAAGAGAAAGTGAATATCCTTGAACCCCTTGACACAGGAGACAACTTCCTAAACAGAATAATGATAGCACGGGCAGAAGATAAACAATTAACAAATGGTACCTCATAAAACTGAAGAGCTTCTGTAATGCAAACGACACCATTGTCAATAGAAGAAAATGGCAACATGTGTAATGAGAAAATTTTTTGGCAAACTCCACATGTTATATACAGAGGGGTAAACAATAGAAAATATTAAGAAAAGGCAAAAGAGGATTTACAGTTGTAACAGCAGGAAAAGAAGAAAAGAAAATAAGAACAAATCAGTCAACAAAATCAAAACTGATTATTCCTTCTGTGTTGACCACCTGCTTGCTTATGGTAGGGATGACTGCTCTTCATGATTGATGTGTACCAGAAAATGCCATGCAGTACCTTTGAAATAGATGGCCCTTAAAACAAATTCTGTGCATCAGGTTCCTGAGATCTGGAGACAGAAGAAGCAAATTGAGGTCAGTGGTGCATGAAAGGACTCTGAAAATGGCATCTGTTTTTATTTGAAACTTGTCCCACTTCTTAATGTGGCTAAAAATATTATTCATTTAAAACATGGAAATACCCTTTGGATCTGCTTTAACACCAAAGCGTTTTCCACTCAAAAACTTTAGAATCCATGTAGAATAGTAATGATTAACTGTTCATTCCTAACTAATCTGTCCTAAAAGGCATTTACTCACAGTGAAGACTTAGGTCACTAGGCACTTACAATTCTCATGCTTTCAAAGTCATGTAGGTTCAATAGGCAAATTGATTTAACACACTTTTTTTCGTTTTTTTCATATTCTTTTATTTTTCATTCAAAAATATACACTTCCTCCCCTTTTCCAAGTCCCCTCCCGCTCCCCCATTACCCCTGCTCCCTCCCACTGCTCTCTTAAGAGAGGGCAGGGTACACTGTTCTGTGGGAAGCCCAAGGCCCTCCCCCTTATATCCCGGCCTAGGAAGGGTCCAAAAAAGCCAATACATGAAGAAGAGATAGGTCCCAGTGTCATTATCATTGGCTTCTCAGTCAGCCCCCATTGGAGGCCACATTCAGAGATTTCGGTTTGATCAAATGCTCATTGAGTCCCTGGTCCAGCTAGATTTGGTGAGCTCCCATTAGATCAGGCACACTGTCACAGTTGGTAGACCAACCCCTCGCTGGTTGAAGGAAGACCAGGAACTTCCTTGCTCATCTCCCACCTTCTGCTCTTCGACTGGACCTTGGGAGCTCAGTCCATTGCTCTGATGTGAATGTGGGTCTTTGTCTCTATCTCCATCCAGTGGACGAAATTTCCATGGCAATATTCAAGATATTCATCAATGTGACTATGGGACAAGGCTTGTTCAGGCAACCTCTCCTCTGCTGCCCAAGTATCTAGCTGGGGACATCCCCTCTAGAGCCAAGTCTCTTGCCAATCCTAAAATGACTCTTTTAATGTAGATAACTTATTCCCTTCTCCAATATCCACGCTTCCTCCATCTCTACCCTCCCATTCCCCCAAGAGTTTTTGGGGTCACTTATGTACACTATCATATCATCTGCAAATAACAAAAGTTTGACTTCTTCCTTTCCAATTCGAATCCCCATGATATCCTTATTTTGCCTGATAGCTATTTCTAGAACTTCAAGCACTATATTAAAGAGATGGAGAGAGTGAGCAGCCTTGTCTTGTTTCTGATTTTAGTGGAATCGCTTTGAGTTTCTCTCCATTTAATTTGATGTTAGCTGTCGGCTTGCTGTATATTGCTTTTATTATATTTAGATATGAACCTTGTATCCCTAATCTCTCCAAGACCTTTATCATAAAGGGGTGATAAATTTTGTCAAATGCTTTTCCAGTATCTAATGAAATGATCATATGTTTTTTTTCTTTCAGTTTATTTATTTGATGGATTTCATTGATAGATTTTCATATGTTGAACCAGCCCTGCATCTCTGGGATGAAGCCTACTTGATCATAATGGATGACTTTTTTTTTGATTCATTCTTGGATTTGGTTTGCCAGTATTTTATGGAGAATTTTTGCATCGATGTTCATGAGTGAGACTGTTCTGTAATTCTCTTTCTTGGTTGAGTCTTTGTGTGGTTTTGGTATCAGGGTAACTGTAGCTTCATAAAAAGAGTTTGTCAATGACCCTTCTGTTTCTATTATGTGAAACACATTAAGGAGTATAGGTATTAGCTCTTCTTGGAAGTTCTGGTAGAATTCTGCATTAAAACCATCTGGTGCTGGGCTTTTTTTTTTTTTTTGGTTGGGAGGTTTTTGATGACAGCTTCTATTTCCTCGCGAATTATAGGTCTATTTAAATTGTTCACCTGGTCTTGATTTAATTTCTGTATATGGTATTTATCTAAAAAAAACTGTCCATTTCTTTTACATTTTCCAATTTTGTGGCATACAGGCTTTTGTAGTAAGACCTAATGATTCTCTGAATTTCTTCAGTGTCTGTTGTTATGTCCCCCTTTTCATTTTTGATCTTATTAATATGAGTGTTCTCTCTCTGTCTTTTGATTAGTTTGGATAAGGGTTTGTCGCTCTTGTTGATTTTATCAAGGAACCAGCTTTTTGTTTCATTGATTCTTTGGATTGTTTTCTGTGTCTCTATTTTGTTGATTTCAGCCCTCAGTTTGATTATTTCCAGTCTTCTACTTCTCCTGGGTGAGTCTGCTTCTTTTTTTTCTAGAGCTTTCAGGTGTGCTGTTAAGTCACTAATGTGTACTTTCTCCGTTTTCTTTATGTGGGCACTAAGTGCTATGAACTTTACTCTTAGCACTGCTTTAATAGTGTCCCATAGGTTGTGGTATGTTGTGTCTTTATTTTCGTTGAATTCAAGGAAGACTTTAATTTCTTTCTTTCTTTCTTCCTTGACCCAGGAGTGGTTCAGTAGTTGACTGTTCAGTTTCCATGAGTTTGTAGGCTTTCTGGGGTTGGAATTGTTGTTACATTCTAACTTTATTCCATGGTGATCTGTTAAGACACAGGTGGTTATTCCAATTTTTTTTGTATCTGTGGATGTTTGCTTTGTTACTGAGTATGTTATCAGTTTTCATGAAGGTTCCATGAGATGCTGAGAAGAAGGTATAGTCTTTCCTGTTTGCGTGGAATATTCTATAGATGTCTATTAAGTCCATTTGATTCATTACATCTGTTAGTTCTCATATTTCTCTTTTAAGTTTCTGTCTGTTTGCCCTGTCCATTGGTGAGAAAGGAGTGTTGAAATCTCCTACTATTAGTGTGTGGGGTTTGATGTGTGCTTTGAGTTCTAGTAATGTTTCTTTTACATATGTGGGTGCTTTTATATTAGGGGCATATATATAAAGGATTGAGACTTCATCCTGATGGATTATTCCTGTTAAGAGTATAAAGTGTCCATCTCCATCTCTTCTGATTGATTTTAGTTTGAATTCAATTTTGTTAGATATTAGTATAACCACATCTGCTTGTTTCTTAGGGCCATTTGATTGAAAAACCTTTTCCCAACACTTTACTCTGAGATAATGTCTGTCTTTGTGGTTGAAGTGTGTTTCTTGTAAACAGCAGAATGTTCGATCCTGTTTTCATATCCATTCTCTTAACCTGTGCCTTTTTATAGGTGAATTGAGTCCATTGATATTAAGTGATATTAATGACCAGAGGTTGTTAACTCTAGTTATTTATTTATTTATTTATTTATTTTTGGTTGGTAGTGTTTGTGTGTTTCCCTTCTTTGAGTTGTTCTGGCAGAGGGTTGTCAGATGTCTGTGCTCCTGTGGGTGTTTTTGGCTTCCTTGGTTTGTGGTTTTCCTTCTAGTATTATCTGTAAGGCTGGGTTTGTGGCTAAGTATTTTTTAAATCTGTTTTGTCCTGGAATATTTTGTTTTCTCCATTGATGCTTTGCTGGGTATAGTAGTCTGGGCTTGCATCCGTGGTGTCTTAGTGTCTGCAGCACATCTATCCAAAACCTTGTGGCTTTCATGGTTTCCACTGAGAATTCGGTGTAATTCTGATAGGTTTACAAGTATCTTTAGATGTTACTTGCCCTTTTTCCTTTGCACCTCTTAATATTCTTTCTTTATTCTGTATGTTTTGTGTTTTGATTATTATATAGTGAGGGGATTTTTTTTTTGATCCAGCCTATTTGGTGTTCTGTATGCTTCTTGTACCTTCATAGGAATATCCTTCTTTAGGTTGGGAAAGTTTTCTTTTATAATTTTGTTGAATATATTTTCTGGGCCTTTGAGCTGTAATTCTTCTTCTCCTTTTTTTTACCCGTATTATTCTTAGGTTTGGTCTTTTCATGGTGTCCCATTATATCCTGGATGTTTTGTGTTAAGAATGTTTTGGATTTGTTGTTTTCTTTAATCAATGAGTTTATTTCCTCTATAGTATCTTCAGCATCTGAGATTCTTTCTTCTATCTCTTGTATTCTGTTGGTTATACTTGTCTCTGTAGTTCCTGTTCATTTACCCAGATTTTCCATTTCTAGAGTTCCCTCATTTTGTTTTTTCTTTATTACCTCTATTTCAATCTTCAAGTCTTGAACTGTTTCCTTAACCTGTTTAATTGCTTTTTCTTGGTTTTCTTGGGTTTCTTTGAGGGATTTATTAATTTCTTCCACCTTTTTTTGTCTTCTCCTCCATTTCCTTAATGGAGTTTTTCACTTCCTCTTTAAAGGTCTCAATCATTTTCATTAAGTAACATTTAAAGTCGTTTTCTTCTACTTCTTCTGGAATATGGTGTTCAAGTCTTGTTGCGTGCTTACTGGATTCTGGTGTTGTCATGATGCTTTTCATGTTGTTGGAGAAATTCCCGCATTGGCGCATGCACATCTTTTCCTTCAAATATAGCCAGGAGAGTCTTGGTGTCTGGATCCTATCTTTGCTGTGACTGACAATGTACTTGGAGCATTTTCTTAGTCTGTCCTCTCTTAGGGCCTCACGGTACTGGAGCCGGTTGTGCTGGTGGATCTAAGGACACCGAAGATGGAAAGGAGTGCCCTCTGGCTGGATTTCCTCAGTGCAGGAGCAGGATCTGTTGCTGGGCTAAGGACCCCTCTGGATGGCTGATCTCAGCACAGGAAGAGGGACTCCTGGTGGGCCAAGGACCCCACAGAGGAAAGGGCAAACTTAGTGGGGAGGGCAGTGTCGTGTGGAACAAAGAGGCCCCTGGAGCAGGGGCTTGAGGTGCCCGCACTCCCTTCTGGGGATCTTCTGGCAGGGTGCACACACACTCCCTTCTCTGGATCTCTTAGCTCAGCACAGGAACAGGGACTCCTGGTGGGCCAAGCACCCTGCAGAGGAAAGGGCAAACTTGGGGTAGAACTATGTATGTGGGTACCTAAGAATGTCTGAAAAATCCTTATTGAAAACTATTGTTTAGTGTTCTAATTTTAAAATACAACTAAGAACAACAGGAAAAAGTAACTTAAATGGTATTATACCACTTGGGCAGAAAAAGGTGTTCCCAGAAGACATGAGATGGTACATGAAAGTTTCTGAAACAAGTCATGGATAACTTTAATGAGTTATTGGTCAGCAAGGCCTCAGAAGTCTGCTAAAAAGTAGAGTCTGTGTTATTTCATTGGTTATCGGCCACAACTACAAGTTAAGACTATGTTGCTAAAGACATTACACAGTTTGGCAACAAGATATGGAAATATCAATATTTATAATAACAGAAAATTTCTACCCTGCTTGATAGTTTTCAGAGTACTAGAATATACATGTTAAAGTGGACATGGAAAAGACCATGAAGTCTCAAGTACTCACAACAGCTACAGGCAACTAAAGAATGCTAAGAAGCTTTTCAGTTTCAGGAGGTCCCATTTTAAATTGTTTCTCTCACTGACTGTGCTACTGGGGTTCTATTTAGGATGTGGTCTTCTGTGCCAATGAGTTCAATCTCCTCGGTAAATTGGGAGCATGAGGAACATGGGAAAGGGCTGAAGGAGAGGGGAGAGGCAGGGAGGGGAGGGGAGCAAAGAAAAATGTATAGCTTAATAAAATCAATTAAAAATTAAAAAACGAATGCTAAGAACAGGATGAATAGTCTTCACTATGAAAGAGCACATGACCTGGTTATCCAATACCAAATGGTCAACCTTGAAAATATACATATTAAAATACTATATAGACTAAAAAGGATATATTTAGTAATATATACAGTATTTTTTGTACATATACATTTGTGCATCTAATAACAATGAATGAAAAGAGGCCATACATTTGGAAGAGAACAAGGGTTGTTATACAGGAGGTTTTGAAAGGGAAAAGGGAAGGAGGAAATGATATAATTATAACAATAAAAAAGAGAACTAATAAAACTAATGATACTTGACAAAAAAATGAAGTGAATGGAATAGATGCATATTTGTCGGAGCTCACAAACTTTACTATGCATAATTTCTGGAGAAGTTATTGTCTATGGTTTTAAATGATTGTGAAATTAATAATGCATTAGAAACTCAAAATCCTAGAATTGAGGGAGAAGGTATATATAAAATCATACCTCTAATTGAGGAATTATTGTTGTTTGCCAGCTTCTGGGAGAGAAATAACTTTCTTTCACCATGTGACTCATGGTAGTCTGACAACACATTGCAGCAGACTACTCTTCTAATACTGTGTAATGATGATTGAGTTCTATGTTCAAAGAAGAAAAAACTAGAAGAAGAAATTTTAAGTTTAGTGGGAAGGGTAGGGAGGATGGATAGGCTGGTAGTGGGAAAGGGTGAAGAATGTACCTGAATATCTTTAAAATATAATGGAGGAATAATTCAAACAATTAATAGAAACTTTCCAAAAATTGAATACATTTTTAAAATTTTAAATGCTTTACAACATTATTTCATAACCATACAAGTTTCATGATAACTAGAAAGAAAAAATATTAATAATATTTCTATTGGATAATTTTATTCTCTATAACTTATTTTAATAGGTTAATTATATGTAAAAAATACTAGGAAAACATTTGTTATCTTTTTTACTGGAGTATAATTTCTTAGTACTTGTAAAGCACCTTTCATTCTTATCATAATATTTTAAGTTATATCAATGATCAGAACAGCAAGTGTTCATTTATTTCAAAAATTGGAACTGTACCAGAAGATTGCATATTGTTTTATTAATATTATTTCTAATTTAGTATCTATAATTTTCAACACAGATATTGTCTTTAATATAATGTTTGTTATGCTCTTGTTACTTTTGATTTTGTATTACTTTCTATAACATTTACCAAGGGAAAAAGCAAAACTCGTGACCTCAGTTTTTTGCTTTCTTCTATTTATGAACCCTTTTTAAGTTTACAAACATTGAGAAACACACACATATATTTTAAATCTTAAATATAAAAACATTTATATTCAATGAGATCGCAATAAGTAAATAGATATAACAAGAATAATAACATATCTCATCAATGATTTTCTTTGAGTCTTGGAGTAAGCTGAAACAATATTTGATCACTGTTTTGAAGAATTTGATATTTCTCTTGTATATTTCATTTATCACTTATTTGACAGAGGATTAGAATACTAATAACATAAAATATCGTGGAGTAACTCTAACCAAATAAGTGGAAGACCTGTATTACAAGAACTTTAAAACTTTAAAGAAAGAAATTGAAGAAGACACCAGAAAATGGAAAGATCTCCCATGCTCTTGGAGAGGTAGAATTAACATAGTGAAAATGACAATCTTACCAAAAGCAATCTACAGATTCAATGCAATACCCAACATGATCTCAGCAAAATTCTTCACCAACCTTGAAAGCATAATACTAATTTCATGCAGAAATCCAAAAAATCCCAGGATAGCCAGAACAATCCTGTACAATAAAGGAACTTCTGGAGGCATCACAATCCCTGACTTCAAACTCTACTACAGAGCTAGAGTACTGGCACAGCCTGGTATTGGCATAAAAACAGACAGGAGGACCAATGGAACCGAGTCAAGGACCAATGGAACAAGAGCCACAGAAAGTTCTCTGTAAACCCTAAGGATCCCTTGTCCTACTATTAACAGGAAGTAGTCTTGAGTATTGTTACCTAGCTTCTCTAGGATCATGAACAATAGGCTCAATATCTTTTACTTTACAGTTAGTATCCACTTATGAGTGAGTACATACCAAGGTCATCTTTCTGGGTCTGAGTTACAACACTCAGGATGGTTTTATCTAATTCCAGAATCAAATGACTCTCTAAAGTAAAAAAAAAAAAAATCAAAGAAAACACATTCATGATCCAGATGCTCTGTGCATTTTCTATCTTTGTGTGGCCTATTTTTCTTTACTTCTTTAATCTATGAAAATCTGTAGTCTTTTATATTACTTTTACTGTCTCTTTTAAGTTTTTATTTTATTTCTTAAAACTTTCTTTTTTGTAACTCTCTATACTAATTTCTTTACTATCCGAAGCCTATGGTGGTGTCTCATTTAGAAGTCTTTTATGTCTGAATCTGTCTATTGTGGATCTGAAATCCTTTTCTGACAAGGAGCATTTTTTAATTTATATATATGTTTTTTTTATTTTTTAAAATTTATTTTATCTTATTTTTAACAAAATATCTCTGTTCATTTCACATGACAATCTCAGCTCTCACTTCCTCCCCTCCTCCCATTTCCTCCAAATACCCCTTACCCAACCCCCATCCAACCCTCAGAGAGGGTAAGATACATTGCTTTGGGAGAAGGTACAAGGTCCTCCCTACTATATCTAGGTTGAGCAAGGTATTCATCAGAAGAGAACAGGTTCCCAAAAAGCCAGCATAAGCAGTAGGGATGAATCCTGGTGCCACTGATATTGGTCCCGCAGTCTGTCCCAACCATACAAGAGCCATCCACATTCAGAGGGACTATTTTGGACCTATGCTTGTTTCTTCCGTGTCTGGCTAACGTTGGTGAGCTCCCATTAGCTCAGGTAAACTGTTTCAGTGAGTGTCCTCACCTTGGTTTTGACCTCTTTGCTCATATTCACATTCCTTCCACTCTTCAACTGGACTTTGGGAGCTTAGTCCAGTGCTCTGCTGCAGGTCTCTGACTCTGTTACCATCAGTTGCTGGATGAAGTTTCTATGGTGACATTTAATATAGTCATCAATCTGAATACAAGACAAGGAGAGGGCCAATTTTTGCACCCTCTACTCTATTGATTCGGGTATTAGCTGGTGTCATCCTAGTGGATTCCTAGGAGTTTCTCTACAGCCAAATTTCTTGCTAGTCCAATAATGGCTCCCTCAACCAAAATATCTCCTTCCTTGCACTCATGTCTCTCCTTCCTCCATCATGACTATCCCATTCCCTCAAGTTCTCCTCTTCCCACCGCTTCCCCTTCCTCCTTCCCATCAACCCCCTTTTCACCCCATCCCCATGATCCCAATTGTGTCAGGGGTCTTTGTATTTCCTCTTTCCAAGTTGATCTATGTATGATTTTCTTAGGGTTCATCTTGTTACCTAGCTTCTCTAGTATCATAAACAATAGGCTCAACACCTTTTGCTTTACAGTTAGTACCCACTTATGAGTGAGTACATACCAAGCTCATCTTTCTGTGTCTGAGTTACAACACTCAGGATGGTTTTATCTAGTTTCAACCATTTGCATGAAAATGTCAAGTAGTCATTGTTTTTTTTCACCTCTGAGCAGTAATCCAATGTATAAATGTGCCATATTTTTTAATTCATTCTTTGGTTGAGGGGCATCTAGGTTGTTTCCAGGTTTTGGCTATTACAGATAAACCTGCTATGAACATAGTTGAACAAATGTCCTTGTAGTATGATTGAACATCTTTTGGGTATATGCCTAAGAGTAATATTGCTGGGTCCTGATATAGTTGATTCTAAGAAAATTCCTTACTGTATTTCAGAGTGGTTGTACAAGTTTGCATTCCCACCAGTAATGGAGGAATATTCCCATTGCTCCACATCCTTCTACAGGTGTAAGATGGAATCTCAGAGTCATTTTGATTTGCAGTTCTCTGATGGCTAAGGATGTTCAATATTTCCTTAACTTCCTTTCAGCCATTTGAGATTCTTCTGTTGAGAAGTCTCTGTTTAATTCTTAATCCATTTTTAATTGGATTATTTGGAATTTTGATCTCTAATTTCTCGAGTTTTTTATATATTTTGGAGACAAGTTCTCTGTCTGATGTGGGGTTTTTCCCAATCAGTAGTCTGCCTTTTTCTATTATAACTGTGTCCTTTGCTTTACAGAAGCTTCTCAGCTTCAGGAGGTCCCATTTATTTAGTGTTGTTCTGATGTCAGTGCTACTGGTGTTATATTTAGAAAGTAGTCTCCTGTGCCCCTGCATTGAAGGCTACTTCCAATTTTCTGCTCTATCAGGTTCATTGTGGTTGGATTCATATTGATGTTTTTAATCCTTTGGACTTGAGTTTTTTGTGTGGGGATAGATATGATTCTATTTTCAATCTTCTACATATTGACATCTGGTTATGCCATCACCACTTGAAGATGCTTTCTTTTTTCCATTGTACAATTTTAGGTTCTTTGTAAAAAAAAAACCAGGTGTTCATAGGTGTGTGGACTAATATCTGGGTCTTCAAATTGATTACATTGATCAATCTGTCTGTTTTTATTTCAATACCAAGCTGTTTTCATTACTGTAGCTCAATAATAGAGCTTGATGTCAGAAATAGTGATGCCTCCTGACGATCCTTTATTGTTCAGTATTGTTTTGGCAATCCTGAATTTTTTGTTTTTTTTCACATGAAACTGATTATTGTTCTTTCAAGGTCTATGGAGAATTGTATTGGGATTTAGATGTGGATTGCATTGAACCTATAGATTGCTTTTGGTAGGATTGCCATTTTTATTATTTTGATGCTACCTATCCAATAGATCTGTACATTGTCTAGTATCTTCAGTTTCTTCCTTCAGCAGCTTAAAATTCTTGTTGAACAGGTCTTTCAGTTCTTTGGTTAGTGTTACCCCCAAGATATTTTATGTTATTTCTGGCTATTGTGGAGGGTGATATATCTCTGATTTCTTTCTCAGCTCCTTTATTATGTGCTTATAGGAGGGCTACTATTTGTTTTAGTTGATCTTGTATCCTGCCACATTAATGAAGGTATTTATTAGCTGTAGGAGTTCCCTTGTAGGGTTTTTGGGGCCACTTATGTACACTATCATATCATATGCAAATAGCAAAAGTGTGATTTCATCTTTTCCAACTTGGCTAACCTTGATCTCTCCTTTCTTATTGCTCTTGCTAGAACTTCAAGAATTATATTGAGTAAATATGGAGAGAGTGGGCAGCCTTGTCTTGTTCCTGATTTTAGTGGAATCGCTTTGCGTTTGTCTCCATTTAATTTGCTGTTTGCTGTTGGCATGCTGTATATTGTTTTTATTATGTTAAAATATGTTCCTTGTATCCCTGATCTCTTGTATCCCAAGACCTTTATCATGAATGGATGTTGATTTTTGTCAAATGTTTTTTTCAGCATCTAATTAGATGATCATAAGTGTTTTTTTTTCTCCTTTCATTTTATTTATATGTTGGGTTACATTGATAGATTTTCAATGTTGCACCATCACTGCATCTCTGGGTTGAAGGTGACTTGATCATGGTGGATTTTTTATTTATTTTTAGATTCAGTTTGCCAATATATTATTGAGAATTTTTGCATTATGTTCATGAGTGAGATTGTTCTGCAATTCCCTTCCTTGGTTGAGTCTTTGTGTAGTTTTGGAATCAGAGGAACTGTAGATTCGTAAAAAATGTCCGGCAATGTTCCTTTTCTTTCCATTAATTGGAAATCTTTGAGGTATATAACAGTATTAGGAATTAGCTCTTCTGTTAAGTTATGTTAGAATTCTGCAATGAAACAATCCAGCTCTGGGCTTATATTAATTGGTAGACTTGTGATGATTGCTTTTATCTCTTTGTAGATTATAGGTCAATTTAAATTGTTCACATGGACTTGATTTAATTTTGCTATGTCCTACCACTCCAGAAAATTGTCCATTTCTTTTATATTTTCCAATTTTGTGGAGTACAGGTTTTTTAATTTATTTTTATTTTATTGATTATTATTAAGCTCTACATTTTTCTCTGTTCCCCTCCCTGCCTCTCCCCTCCCCTTCAACCCTTCCAAAAGGTCCCAATACTCCCAACTCAGAAGATCTTGTCTTTTTCTATTTCCCATGTAGATTAGAACTATGTATGTCTCTCTTAGGGTCCTAATTGTTGTCTAAATTCTCTGGGATTGTAATTTGTAGGATGGTTTTCTTTGCTTTATGATTAAAAACTACTTATGAGTGAGTACATGTGATAATTGTCTTTCTGTGTCTGGGTTACCTCACTCAAAATGATGTTTTCTAGCTCCATCCATTTTCCTGCAAAATTCAAGGTGTCATTATATTTTTCTGCTGTGTAATACTCCATTGTGTAACTGTCCCACATTTTCCTTATCCATTCTTCTGTCGAGGGGCATTTAGGTTGTTTCCAGGTTCTGGCTATGGCAAACAATGCTGTTATGATCATAGTTCAGTATATATCATTGTGCCATGATTGAGCCTTTGGATATATACCCAAAAGTGGTATTACTGGGTCTTGTGGAAGGTTGTTTCCTAATTTTCTTAGAAATCGTTACACTGACATTCAAAGGGGCTGTACCAGCTTGCATTCCCACCAGCAGCGCAGAAGTGTTCCCCATAAGCTCTCCAGCATAAGTTATCATCAGCGTTTTTCATCTTGGCTATACTTACAGGTGTAAGCTGGAATCTCAGAGTTATTTAGATTTTAATTTCTCTGATAACTAAGGATGTTGAACATTTCCATAAGTGTCTTCCAGCCATTTTAGATTCCTCTGTTGAGAGTTCTCTGTTTAGGTCTGTACTCCATTTTTTAATTGAATTATTTATTCTTTTGATGACCAATTTCTTGAGTTCTTTGTATATTTTGGGGATCAGACCTCTGTCTGACGTGGGGTTAGTGAAGATCTTTTCCCAATCTGCATGCTGTTGTTTTGTCTTGTTGACCATGTCCTTTGATTTACAGAAGCTTTCAGTTTCAGGAGCTCCCATTTATTAATTGTTTCTCTCAGTGTCTGTGTTGCTGGGGTTATATTTAGGAAGTGGTCTTCTGTGCCAATGCATTCAAGTGTACTTCCCACTTTCTCTTCTATAAGGTTCACTGTAGCTTCCTTTATGATGAGCTCTTTTATCCTTTGGACTTGAGTTTTGTGCATGGTGATAGATATGGGTCTATTTTCATTTGTCTACATGTTGATATCCAGTTATGCAAGCATCATTTGTTAAATATGCTTTCTTTTTACCATTTGATATATTTTGCTTCTTTATAAAAAATCAGGTACTCGAAGGTGTGTGGATTAATATTCAGGTCTTCGATTCGGTTCCATTGTTCCTCTTGTCTGTTTTTATGCCAATACCAAGCTGTTTTAAGTGCCCTATCTCTGTAGTAGAGTTTGAAGTCAGGGATTGTGATGTCTCCAAAAGTTCTTTTATTGTACAGAATTGTTTTGGCTATCCTGGGATTATTTGGATTTCTGTATGAAATTAGTATTATGAAGAATTTTGCTGAGATTATGTTGGGCATTGCAGTAAATCTATAGATTGCTTTTGGTAAGATTGCCATTTTTACTATGTTATTTCTGCCTACTCAAGAGCATGGGAGATCTTTCCACTTTCTGGTGTCTTCTTCAATTTCTTTCTTCAAAGATTTAAAGTTCTTGTCATACAAGTCTTCCACTTGTTTGGTTAGAGTTGGAGTACAGGTTTTTAAAGTATGACCTAATGATTCTATGGATTTCCTGAGTGTCTGTATTTATATCCTCCTTTTCATTTCTGATTTTGTTAATTTAGATGTTCTTTCTCTGCCTTTTGATTAGTTTGGATAAGGGATTTTATATCTTAATGATTTTTTAAAAGATCCAGTTCTTTGTTCCATAGATTTTTTTCAATTTTTTATTAGATTTTTTTTATAAAAATATCAATCCAAATTCCAACTCCCTCTCCTCCACCCATTCAACCCACCTCTAATTCTCAGAGAGGGTAAGGAACTTTATTTTGTGGAAAGTCCAAAGCCCACCTTACTACATCTAGGCTGAGCAAGGTATACATCCAAGGAGAATAGGATCCCAAAAAGCCAGTATATGCAGTAGAGATGAATCCCAGTGCCTCTGCTGATGGCCACTCAGTCTGGCCCAGCCACTCAACTGTCAGCCACTTTCAGCTTGACCAATTTGCTCCTATGCTTGTTCCTTCCCAGTCCAGCTGGAATTTATGAGCTCCCATTAGCTCAGGTAAATTGTTTCAGTGGATTAACTATTCATGGTCATGACCTCTTTGCTCATATTCTCATCCCTTCTACTCTTCAACTGGACATTGGGAGCTCAGTCCAGTGCTCTGATGTGGGTCTCTGCCTCTGTTTCCCTCTGTTGTGGGATGAAGGTTCTATAGTGATATTTAAGATAATCACCAGTCTAACAACAGGGAAGGCCAGTTGGGGCACCCTCTCCTCTATTGATTAGGGTCTTAGCTGGGGTCATCCTTGTGGTTCCTGGGAATTTTTCTACACCCAGATTTCTTGATAACCCCATAATGGCTCCCTCAATCAAGATATCTATTTCCTTGCTCTCATATCTGTCCTTACTCCATCTCTATTATCCCATTCCCTCAAGTTCACCTCAACCCTCCCATTCTCTCATCAGTTTCCCCTTCTCCCCTACCTTCTACCCCTCCCCACTCTCATGCTCCCATTTTTGTCAGGAGATCTTGCCAGTTTCCAGTTTCCAGGTGGGCCTATATAGGTTTATTTTGGGTTCAGCTTATTACTTAGATTCTCTAGGATCATGAACTATAGTCTCAATGGCCTTTGTTTATAGCTAGTATCCACTTATAAGTGAGTACATACCATATTCATATTTTGTGTCTGGGTTACCTCACTCAGGATAATGTTTTCTAATTCCTTCCATTTGAATGCAAAATTTAAGACGTCATTTTTTTTTTACCACTAAATAGTACTCTAATGTATAAATGTGCCATACTTTCTTTATCCATTCTTCAGTTGAGGGGCATCTAGGTTCTTTCTAGGGTCTGGCTATTACACATAATGCTGATATGACCAAAGTTGAACAGATGCTTCTGTAGTATGATTGAGCATCTTTTGGGCATATTCCCAAGAGTAGCATTTCTGGATCCTGAGGTAGCTAGATTCCCAATTTTCTGATTTCCAAAGTGGTTGTAGAAGTTTGCATTCCCACCATCAATGCAATTGCTCTGTTTGAAATCCCTTACTCCACATACTCTCCAGCATAAGCTATCATTAGTGTTTTTGATATTAGCAATTCTGACAGGTATAAGATAGTATATCAGAGTTGTTTTGATTTGCATTTCTCTGATAAGCAAGGTAAGTTGAACATTACCTTAAATATCTTTTGGCCATTTGAAATTCTTCTGCTGAGAATTCTCTGTTTAGTTCAGTACTCTATTTTTTAATTGGGTTATTTAGAATTTTAATGTCTAATTCCTTGAGTTCTTTACATATTTTGGAGACCAGTTCTCTGTCTGATGTGGGGTTGGTGAAGATCTTTTCCTATTCAGTAGGCTGCCTTTTTGTCTTATTAGCTGTATCTTTTGCTTTACAGAAGCTTCTCAGTTTCAGGAGGTCACATTTATTTAGTGTTGCTCTTAGTGTCTGTGCTACTGGGGTTATATTTAGGAAGTATTCTCTTGTTCCCATGCATTGGAGGCTACTTTCCCTTTTCTCTTCTTTCAGGTTCAGTGTGTTTGGATTATTATTGAGGTCTTTAATATATTTGGACTTGAGTTTTGTGCATGGGGATAGATATGGATCGATTTTCATTCTTCTACAGGTTGACATACAGTTATGCCAGCACCATTTGTTGAAGATACTTTCTTTTTTCCATTGTGTATTTTTAGCTTCTATGTAAAAAATCAGGTGTTCATAGGTGTGTGGATTAAAATGTGGGTCTTCAATTCGATTCCATTGGTCAAAGTCTCTGCTTTTATGCCAATACTGAGCTGTTTTCATTACTGTAGCTTTGTAATAGACCTTGATGCCAGGGATGGTACTGCCTCTAGAAGTTCCTTTATTGCATAGGATTGTTTTGGCTCTCCTGGGTTATTTGTTCTTCCATATAAAGTTGATTATTGTTCTTTCAAGGTCTGTGAAGAATTGTGTTGGGATTTTGATGGGGATTGCATTAAATCTCTAGATTGCTTTTTGTAGGATCGCCCTTTTTACTATGTTGATCTTTCCTATCCATGAGCATGGGAGATCTTTACATTTCTATTTTCTACAATTCCTTTCTTCAAAGACTTAAAGTTCTTGTCAAATATGTCCTCCACTTTCTTGTTTAGTGTTACCCCAATATATTTTATGTTATTTGTGACTATAGTGAATGGTGATGTTTCTCTAATTTCCCTCTTAGCTTCTTTATCATTTATGTATAAATTTTCTTCAATGATGTGACAGGATACAAGTTTCATTGATTCTTTGTAATTTTTTTTCTTTTCTTATATTTTATTGATTTCAGCCATCAATTTATTTCCTGTAGTCTACTCCTCCTGTGTGAGTCTGTTTGTTTTCGTTCTAGAGTTTTCCCATGTACTATTAAGTCACTAGTGTGAGCTTTCTCCACTGTTTTGTTTTTGCTTTTTAATGTAGTCACTTAGTGCTATGAACTTACCACCGCGTTCAAAGTATCCCATAGGTTTATGTATGTTGTGCTTTCATTTTCACTGAATTCTAGGAAGGCTTTAATTTCATTTTTTATTTCTTCCTTGACCCCCTGGTGGTTGAATATAGCATTGTTCAATTACCATGAGTTTGTAGGCTTTCTGTGATCCTAGTGCTTTTGTTAAATTCTAACACTAAACTGTGGTGATCCAATAAGATACAGGGGTTACTCCATTTTTTTTTTGTATCTGTTGCAGTTTTCTTTGTTACCGAGTATATAGTCAATTTTAGAGAAGGTTCCATGAGGTGCTGAGAAGAAGGTATATTCTTTTGTGTTTAGGTGGAATGTTCTGTGGGTTTCTTTTAAGTCAATTTGAGTCATGGCTTCTGTTTGTTCTCTTATTTATCTGTTAAGTTTCCGTCTGATTGACACTCCCATTGGGGAGAGTAGAGTTGAAGTCTCCTACTATTACTGTGTGGTTTGATATGTGTCTCTTACTATTAGTGTAGGTTTGATATGTGATTTAAACTTTAGTAATATTTCTTTTACATAGGTGTGTGCTGTTATATTTTAGGCATAGATGTTCATTTTTAGACTTTGTCTGATTAATTGTTCCTGTAATGTGTATAAAGTGTCCTCCATCTCTTCTGATTGAAGTTAGTTTGATGTCTATTTTGTTAGATATTAGGTTAGCAATACCTGCTTGTTTTTTAGGTCTATTTGATAGAAAATCTTTCCCCAACTCTTTACTCTGAGGTAATGTCTGTCTTTGATGTTGAGGTATATTTATTGTACACAGAAGAAGGATGAATTCTGCTTTTGTATCCATTCTCTTAGCCTCTGTCTTTTATATAGGTGAATTGAGTTCATTGATATTAAGAGATATTAATGACCAGTGATTGTTAATTCCTGTATTTTTTTTTGGTAGTAGTGTTTGTGTGTTTCCCTTCTTTGGTGTTTATTGGTGTGAGGTTGTCAGTTGCCTTTGCTCTTGTGGGTGCATTTAGCTTCCTTGGGTTGGAGTTTTCCTTCTAGTACTTTCTGTATCGCTTAGTTTGTGGATAGGTATTGTTTAAATCTGGTTAGTAATGGAATATCTTGTTTTCTCCATCAATGGTGATTGAAGGCTTTGCTGGGTATAGTAGTCTGCACTTGCATCTGTGGTCTCTTAGTGTCTGTAGCATTCTGTCCAGGACCTTCTGGCTTTCATGGTTTCCATTGAAAAATCAGGAATAATCTGATAGGTCTGCATTCATATGTTACTTAAACTTTTTCCTTTGCAGCTCTGGATATTATTTCTTTATTCTGTATGTTTGCATTATGATTATTATATGGTGAGAGGATTTTTTGATTAGTCTATTTGGTGTTCTGTAAGCTTCTTGTACCTTCAAGGTATATCCTTTTTTAGTTTGGGGAAGTTTTCTTCATTTTGTTGAATTTATTTTCTGTGCCTTTGAGCTGGAGTTCTCTTTCCCTAATATTCTTAGGTTTTGTCTTTTCATGGTGTCCCAGATTTCCTAGATATTTTGTGTTAAGTATTTGTTGGATTTAATGTTTTATTTGACCAATAAATTTATTTCCTCTATAGTATCTTCAACACCTGAGATTCTTTCTTCCATCTTGTGTATGCTGTTGATTATACTTGCCTCTGTAGTTCTGTTTGTTTACCCAGATTTTCCATATCCAGATTTCCCTAGGTTTGTGTTTTCTTTATTGCCTCTATTTAAGTTTTCCAGTCTTGAATTGTTTGAGTTGTTTGCTTCACTTGTTCGATTGTTTTTACTTACTGTCTTTGCCTCTTGGTCCAATCCTTGCAGTGGCTGTTTGTGTCTTTGTGAACTGTTGTTGGTCTGCAATGTACTGACACTGTCTGAATCTCAGGAAGCCACTGACATCTCTCTTGGCCCTCTCTCTTTGCCTTCTCTTTTGGTCTGCTCTCTTGGTTTGCTCTCTTGGTCCACTTTCTGAAGTCACAGCTTCTGTTTCAGAGTTTCTCCTGTGCCTCTCTCTTTCGTTGCAACTTGTCTTTCAGTGTTCCTCTGAGGTTGTGGTGTGTGGGGGGGATATGTTTGGTAGGAAAATTTGGGGGCAGAGTAGGACTTGTAGTTTTCAAGGTTTGATGGATGGGATGGGGGTATTGGAGCATCTACCTACAGGAAAATTTCTTGCTGGCTGGCTAGAGAAACAGAGTCATGTGGCGGAGGGTCCCAAGCTTTTGCCCCAGTATGGAGGGCCTTGAGAGTGGGGTGTTCCACTGGGTGGGTGGTCACTTATCTCTTGGTCTTTTCTATATAGTAGGCTGTGTTTCACAGTTCTACTGAGGTTGTGAGGAGTGGAGAGGATAGGAGGTTTTGGGGGCTTAGTGGGACTTGTAGTTGCAGAGTCAGATGAATTGGATGGGGGTATTGGAGCAGCCTACCTGCAAGAAACTCACCTGCTGGCTGGCTAGAAAAGCTGAGGTAGGTGAGGGAGGGGCCAGGGGTTTTGCCCCAGTATAGAGGACCTAGAGAGTGGATTGTCCAGCCAGGTGAGTGGTCACTCAGCTATTGATCCTCTCTGTGCAAGCTGTGTTTCAGAGTTCCACTGAGGTTGCGGGAAAGGGGAAGTAGAAAGGTTTGACAAGGAGCATTTTAAAATGGTAAACAGTGTCATAGTGTGGTAGTGGCAGTCCCGGATGCTAATTCCAATTCCTTGGCCCTTCAGTATCGTGGAGGTACATTTACCTCCAACTCTGGGACTGCTGAGTGGGAGCCATGCTTACCACCTGGACTCTGGGAAGCACCTAACAGCACACAAACCCTCTATATCTTAATAAAAGCTTAATCTACCATGCAGTGTGCTGAAGGGCCTGGAAATGTCTTGGAAACCTGCATGTTTTCCAGCCTGTGCCTGCCTAGCAAACTTGATCCAGCTACTTGCCCAGGTGGGAGTGCTGAGCTGTAGGCATGCTCTTAGTAACTTTTCTCCTAACCCCTGAGCTATCATATATGCACCTGGACTGATGTATATGCCTTATCAAGCAGATCAACCCCAAATTTATGGGTGCCATTTTGTACTTGGAGACTGCTTTCTCATTTCCCAACTGCTCAGAACCAAATAAGCACATAGAAACTATATTAATTACAATAGCTTTGGCCAATAGCTTAGGAATATTTCTACCTATCTCATTTTTTATCTTAATAAATTTTATTTTAATTTATTTAAAAACTATCATTTCTCATTTTACATACCAAATACAATTCTCACTTCCTCCCCTCATCCTCTTCCCTCCATCTTCTTATCTATATCTTATATCTTTAATGAACTCATTTCTATTAATCTGTGTATTGACACGAGGCTGTGGCTTACCAGAAAGTTTCTGGCACTGGCATCTTTCTCCTTTTTTTGCAGCTACATGGTATCTCCTTAACTCAGCCTACTCTCTCTCTCTCTATCTCTCCATATATATATATATATATATATATATATATATATATATATATATATATTCAGATTTCCAAACTGGATTTACTCTGTTAAGCCATAGGCCAAAACAGCTTTTTTTATTCATCAATGATAATAAAAAATTTTCCTTTTGTGATGTATTTTTGCTCATATCTAAGTTTTTTGTCTTTCAAGAACTTGCTTTAAATGAAAAAAAAACCCAACTTTTCCATAATTTTTTGCAGTACCTAGAATCAACAGAGATAAAATGATTGTTTGACATGTGTTAAAGTTTATGCCCCTTTTGACTGCTGAGCAATTCTGCTCCACTCAGAACTGACAATGAACTTTTAATTTTAAATAAACACAGCTCTCTTCCTAATATATTTTTATCTCTACCTATTGAGATTGTTTACAAATTATTGTTGACAAATTATTGGAAAAAAATCTTAGGTAGAACAGAATCTATCTCTTCAGGAAATGTTTCTGTGTTTCTAGGAGTGGTTTGAAAAGTGCAGTTTTAAAGAGATTGCTTACCTGCTAACTCTAGCTGTATGGCAAGTAATGTAAGTGGGTAGACCCTCTCTATGACTATATAGTACTTGTTAACCTTCCTGCTTCAAAGGGCTAGAATGAATGGATTCACTGAAGAGTATATAGATGAGGATATCATGCACAAAGCCCTTTGGTAGATCAGTACTTAATACAGAGAAAGATGGGGATAGTATCTACTGAGATGGATGGCTCTTTCTAAATGCCAATGATAGAGTAAAAGGAAACATTGGAAAACTATGTGCAATTAATATGAAGCATATTGTACATTGAAGATGTGCCTTGAAGGAATTTGAAAAATTAGAGGACAAAAGAAAACTGAAATCTAGACCAGAATATAATTATGTTTACAGATCTCTAAGGAATATTAAATTAACAACATGGGAAGTTTGTCTGTACCATGATGAACACCCACACTGAGAAATGGTAGATGCATAAAGCTTCTAAAGAGACATATAAATTGATATACTTGATGCTTTTTAAATCATTCTCTCATTAACATTGTTCTATTAGAAATATGGCAGCTCTCTTTCTTTAAGATTTATCAGGATTCATTTCTCAAAGAATGCATTTATTATTCAGAATCTTAACTATTTCACATCTCTGGTTTAGCTGACATAAAATTAAACAATTTCACTCTCTATATGTCAATCCCAAATTAATTTAGTTGAAAGTTATGCTGAATGGATTCAACAGATTACATTATAAATTTACACATATATGAATTGTGGGGGGTGTAAAATAGCAAAAAAAAACCCCAGGAATTTGAAAGAAGATGGAGGTGGACATTGAAAGAAGGAAAGGAGAAGAAGGAAATGATGTAACTATATTTTAGTGAAAAAAAGAGAAATAGTTTTTAATCATCTGTAACATAGCAAAGGTAGTACCACATCTGCTGAAGAAAACAAAGACTTGTTCATCAAAATGTGATAGGAATCTATCAAGCATGTACTGGAAGGGCATGCACTATATAGACAGTATAGAAAATAATGCTATAACTTTCATTAGTAATCATCTCATGTTAAGTGGATCATGTCAACTTACAATCTGCAAAAACATATATCTCATGTTTTGGTTACTTCCATAAGCACTCAGTGGCCTTGAACAATAATATGTGCAAAGTACAAGACCAGTTACTGTGTTTTGCACTGCTACTTGATCCACTAGACCCTCAGGATCTCTTGGCATGAGGAACTAGTAAATTCCACAATAGTGGTATTGCTTGCTCATTTACCACATTACAAATTTTATCAGGTCCAGGTCAGGAAATTTCTCCTCAAGACATATGGGCTGTAGTGTAATTAGCCTAATAGTTTTAGACACTTTATATAATTAAATTCAGACATCAATATACAAACATCAAAAAGGGTAGTTATTTTTCCTAATACATATAAAGAAAATATAGTTCTGTAAGGCATACTGTAGTGATTAGTTTTTGTCAACTTGGCACAATTTAGCATTACCTAGGAGGAGAAAACCTCAGTTGAGAAAATGCTTCAATCATGTTGACCTGTAGACAAGTCTGTGGGACACTTTCTTGATTAATGTTTGATATGGGAGTGTCCAACCCACTGTCAGGGAAACCATGCCTCGGCAACTGAATGTGAACTAAGAATGGAAAACAGTAAGGAACAATCTTTCATGATTTTCATTTCAGTTACTGCAGGTTATTGCTTTCAGTTCCTACCTTAGCTTCCCATCATATGTAAGATCTAAGATGAAATAAGTCCTTTCTTTTCTTAGTCACCTTTGGCCAAGGTGCTTATCACAATAAGCAATAGAACCAATAAATATATATGCATATGAACCATGATGAAAAATGATACCCTTTCTAATGGTTTAGTATGAATCACAAACTATTGATATTAACAAGTGTTAAGTATGACTGTGCTATCTTATGAACAAACTGAACTTTATTTAGTATTTTAATGTACTGAATAAAGATGATGATGTCATTGGGTGCGGCAGACCAAAGGTCTGGAACGTTTGGGCAAATCCAGCCCACTGTCTCCTTTTTTATATAAAATGGTTTTGGAACATAGTCATAACTTTTGTTATTTTGTGTTGTTTTTGGGTGTGCTTGGATATAATCACAGAGCTGAGCATTTATGAACAATTAATTCAATGCCCCATGTGGGTATGATGCCTATTATAAAGCCTTTTAATTCTGTTTAATATAGTCATGATATGATGGTTACAGAGACACTGGCTAGACAGAGCTTGCGAGGATATTGGAGTGTGGGGGAAATTATGCAGTGAGATAAAAACCTGAAGATTCTTTTCTCTATTTTTCTTAATTATTTTCTCACACAGAACAATGCTTCGCACTTAGTACACATTAGAGGACTTATAGAAACAAAGCTGGATAGAAATGTGAGAGCTCTGCTGAGAATTTTGAATACTTTAATAGCCTAATGTGATAATTACTTATGATTTTTTCCTGCAAGAATTTTTCCCACATAAATAAGAAATGAATGATTTCAAAAATCTTAAAATAGCCAAGACAAGTAGAAATTCATTAGATAATGTGGAAATAGCTAGGAATAAAAGAACAATATCAATGAAAAGAACATTCAAGAGTAATAATCATCTTGTATAAATGGATGAGAATACTCATTTCTAAACTTTTATCTTCAAATGTTTATAATAAATGCTATGGTTTTTAGATTATATGATTCTGGGTTTAACTTAGAGAAACTATTAGTGAAGAATATTTGCTTCATTTAGTTTTAATGTGTGAATTCAGTGTTGTGTGAATGTGTGTGTGCATGTGAGTGTGTGTGTGTGTATGAGTGTGTGACTGCAAGTGGTGGCCAGAGAAGAACTCTACTGTCATTAATAAATTATCAAAAACATAGGCTTGAGTCTGTCTCATCAAGTAAGCTCGAGTGGAGGGACAGTGAGCACTGCGGATCTATCTGTCTCTGCATCTCCAAGCCTTGTATTACAAGGGTATGCCAGGATGTCCATATACCTTTGCTTGTTTTTTTTTTAAATTCTGGGTTGTGAGAAATCAAACTTATGAATGAATCTTTACAATGCAAGCAATTTGCCTACTGAGTCAACACTCTAGGTCAAGTTTCCTGCATCAAAATATGAAGCTACTTATGTAAGGAAATAGGATAAACAACAACACAGGATTTTCCTTTGTTTGGTGATGAAGCTGAACATATTTGTAGTTAATTTGAATGGATATATCACCATTTCAGTTATCATTATTTAGCTTAGGATCCTCAGAACATTATATTTGGTGCCTTTTACTTTCTTATTTTTTTAAATTCAACTATGATTTTTTACAGTGTTTTCCTGAACATGCACTTGATTGAATTTCTTTGTCTGATACTCAACTTGCTGAGGGCACATTCACAGTTCATTCTATTTGAAACACAAGCAAAAATAACCGCAAACTAGCAGACAAACATTCCCAGTATTGAATGTGGGACTCGTTGTCTATCTTTGTAACTGAATTATCACTTTCCAGATAAGATAGCAAAACCAAACAAAATAAGAAAGATTTTGATTCTTTGAAGCACAAGATAGACTTTATTAGTTTCCTCAATATGTGATTGTCTTTGGATTCATTTTTCAAAGATATTTACCAAGACAAATGTTTATCTGCTCTTTTCTTAGGAAGAAAGAATTCACTGAGCCTCGTATTTTGCCTCATTAATAGAATATTGATCACCACACTGTATTATCCATTTCTATCAATCTATCAAAGGTCACTGGCTCATGGGCTTATTGTTTATGAAACAACTCCAGGCAAATGTAATAAGATATTTCATGTGATCCCATTTTAAGTGCTTCACACAGTAGCATAAAGAAACCTTTTAGGAGCTGGACACATGCCTTTAATCTCAGCATTCAGGAGACAGAGGCTCTGTGAGTTCGGGGCCAGCCTGGCCTACAAGGGCTAGTTCCCAGACAGGCTCCAAACTACAGAGAAACCTTGTTCAAAAATTAAAAAAAAATAGAAAAAAATGAAAAAGAAACTTTTTAGGTTTGTGGTGAGTTCAGTTTCCCCAAGGATGAGATCTATGTGGCTTGTGAAGGACTGTCACAAAAGAAAACCAAGGGTCCAAGTGAAATTAAAGGAGAGCTATCATGTGGGTTTGAAAGTCACAGTTTGTTTGACATTTATAGAATTTACACAGGAGAAGTGGAGAGGATAGATGGGCAAATCTGATGAATGGGCAAATAAAAATATTTATATGAAAATATCAGGAGTTTTACAAAGTTAAACAAACTTGATTCTGCCCCAGACTGTCAACACACAAAGAAAATTATTTATAATATTAACTAAATGAATACAACTGAAATATCTACCAGATCAAAAAATTGTCAGGGGTCATATTGGTGAGACTTCATGAGTGTGGGTTTCATCATTACTAGGAGACAGAATCTCTCTAAAAACTCCTGGCACTTTGGCTCTTATAACACTTACTGCCCCATTTTCTTCACTGTTTCTTGAATTTAGGTGGAGAAGTTTCTTTTCAGATGCATTCATGGGGACATATTTCCACAACTCTGTATTTTAATTTGTCATGGCTTTTTCTGTTGTGGTTTTATTCTGTTGCAAAGAGAAGTTTCCTTGATGAGGGGGAGAACTACAGTGATCCATGGATATAAGGGAAAATATTTAGAGTTTATTTAGGAATTATGTTGGTTAGATAGTTCATGATAGATAGATAGATAGATAGATAGATAGATAGATAGATAGATAGATAGATAGAGATAAGAATAAGTTATAAGAGAAATTTGCAGTCCTAAAACATTACAATTTGCATTGATTTTGAGAACACTGTTGAAAAAGAAACCTATATAATGAGTGAACTAAGCCAGTTTCAAGAGGCCGAAAGCTGTATTCCTCCAGGCAGGTGATGTACTCAGGAGGGCAATGTCAGACTGAAAGAGAGTAACCCTTAGTGTGGGCCTTTGGAAGTGTTGTGGGAAGCTAATTGAGTTCATTTTCATTGAAATAGATAAAAGTGCCTGATACAAGGGTTCAGACTGTATGTACATTAGTATAGGATCAGACAAATTAAATAATAAGTAAACAAAAATCAATCAATCAATCCCTCAAACAGTGAACGAGGGTTTCTCATTCTTCAAAACCTTACTAGCATTTGTTCTCAGTGTTTTTGCTGATCTTAGCAATTCTTTCTGGATGAAATGAAATTTCGGCTCATTTAATTTGCATTTTCCTGATTATTAAGGATGATGAACATTTTTTCTATGTATTTCTTCGCTACTTTATTCCTTCTATTGAGAACTCTCTGCCTAGGCCCCTAACTCAATTTTTTACTTTGTTCATTAATTTTCTTGTTTTCTATTGAGTTATTTGAAAATTCTGCACTTTAATTCTCTGTCAGTTGTATAACTTGAAAATATGCTCTCCAATTTTGGGGGTTTCTTCCTAACTTGATTGTTTTGGTATCTGTGCCAAAGCCTCTTACTTTGAGGAGGTTCCAGTTGTCACTTATTGGCTTTAATTTCTGGGCCAATGGAGTCTGTACAGAAGTTTTTCATACCTTAAAACTTAAACTATCTATCTATGTATCTATATATCTATGTATCTATCTATTTATCTATGCATCTATCTATTTATCTATGTATCTATCATCTATTATCTATCTATCATCTATCTATCTATCATCTATCTATCTATAATCTATCTATCTATCTATCTATCTATCTATCTATCTATCTATCTATCTATCTATCATCTATCTATCTATCTATCTATCTATCTATCTATATCTACCTATCTATCTTTTATCTATCATCTATCTATCTATCTATCTATCTATCTATCTATCTATCTATCTATCTATCTATCTATCTATCTATCTGTCTATCTACCTATCTATCTATCTGGCCATATATCTCTATATCTATCTGCTTAGGTTTTCAAGATGGGTCCTATATATTTTTTTTAACCTTTGTATGGTACCGTCTATGTTTTCTTCTAGAAGTTTTAGTATTTCTGGTTTCAAATTGATGTAGTTTATCCATTTAGATCTAATTTTTGTGTAAGCAAAAAGATCAAGATTTAATTCCATTCTTTTTCATGTGAACAGTTTTTCTGAAAACACTTATTGAAGATAATGCAATTTTTATACTGTATTTTTTATTTTTTGCATCTGCAACATATCTGATGGCTGTAATTGTTAACACTCATGTTTGGGTACTCTATTTTGTTTTACTGGTCTATGTGCCTGCTTTTTTGCCTTCCCATATGATGTTTATTATGATAGCTCTATAATATATATATATATAGAGAGAGAGAGAAATTTCAAATATGACTCTCTAGTATTCTATTTCACTCAGGATTGCTTTAGATATCCAGGGTAATTTCTTTATGTGTTTTAGAATTTTATTTTCTGTGAAGAATATTGTGGGTGTTTTAATTGCAATTGCATTGAATCTGTGAAGTGCTTTTGGTAGAACACTTAATATTGCAATATTACTTCTATAGATCCATTAACACCAAAGGTCTTTCTGTTTTCAAGTGCTGTTCTCATTCTCTTTCTTCAGAGATTTTAAAGATTTCATTGTTGGTACCTTACCTTCCTAGTTAGGTTTATCCAAGATATTATCCTGTCTTTGACACTATTATATATGAGAATGTTTGTGATGTTTCTCCTGCAGAGTTTGTTGTTGGTATATGAAAAGGAAACTGATTTTGCATGTTGATTATTTTACCCTTTCAGTTCACTGAAATTGTTGATTGTAAAGGTTTCCTGATGAAGTTTGGGATCTCTAATGTATATGATCATATAATGTGTAATATAATATAATTTGTAAATAGTGACCTTTCTACTTGTATCCATTTAATTTCTTTCCCTTGTTCTGTTGACTCATCTAGTGATTCCAGAACTATATTGAATAGTAGTGAAGATAGTGGGCAGCTCTGTATCATTATTGATTTTAATGGGGTTCCTTATTTTAATGTGGTGTTCTATTTAGGATAATATTGGGGCATTTATTGCTAAACACACTGAACACATTAGTACAAGACTTTAATCTTAAATCTAAATATATCCTTTCTGTGATCTTGCCTCCATAGTACCAG
>PVIU01012159.1:0-61394 GCA_004026605.1 Ondatra zibethicus
ATACAATCTCAGAGTAACATATAGTCCTTTCTGAAAGGGGACATTCTTTTTAAATGTCACACTCACAATGTACCCTGGGGACCTCTGGCTTTGCTGACTGAATCGTAAGCATGAAGTCTGCTAACAGCCAGCGGATGACTGACACCGCATCCTGTCCCGTGCTTACCGCATGAGCCCACATCTTTTCCCTCCTATGCAGTTTATTTTCCCTCACCCTCCATTCTGAAATGCGCTTATGGACAAACATAAAAATATATAGTAAGAGAGAGGAGTTAGCAATGGGTTTGAAGTGATGCCAAAATGTTCTATTTCTCAATATTTCAATCCTGTTCCTTGCCTCCAACACCTCTCTCTCTCTCTGACCTTCCTATGTGTAAGGTTCACATCTAAGTCATGACAACCAGATACAAACGCTTTAATATCTATAGCTGCAGCAGCGTTCACCTTTGCCATTGCTCACCTTTCAAACACAGCTGCACTAGGATAGTAAACAGCATGAATCTCTACCTCAACCCTGAACATGGACTAAGGCATCATTCTCTCTGTGGAAGAAAGGGGACTGGTTTTTACCAACTTTTTCAGCCATCAGAGGTAATGACTTCAGAATTTTCTTCCCTACTATGCATGGAGCTTTGACAGGAAGAATTAACTAAGACGCTGGGTTACTATCAGTCAAGCAGACACACGCAGACACCACAAGCAAATTTTTATGGACTCGGAGAGGCTGAAGTAGTGGTAAAGAATTGTGTCCCCTTTTGAGTTCTCCTGGCTCCTTCCCAGTCAAAGCAGTCAAAGCAAGAGCAGCTTGGTAGGGCAAATGGAAGACTGGGTTCTTACCCTCCACCCAGGGGCCGGCAGGGTTGAATTGGGTAGCCCCTCTGTTACCACCGTTGGAAACCTGGAGTACAAACCCAGTCTGGAAGTTTGACGGAGCCCAAATATCAACTAAAATATTTCAAAATCAAGGTTAATGCTTTATAGATGTTCAGCTGCATCTGTGTGTGAGAGCACACGTGTGTAAGACAGAAAGAGACAGAGAGGCAGAGAGAGACACACAGAGAAAAAACACTATCTCTGAAACCCCTACTACTGAAGAAGCTAAATTCCTTTGCAGAGTAAATCTGATGTGTGATGCATGCTCTATTTTACTCTCTCTCTCTCCCCCATTTAAGAGAAGAGAGAAGAAAATACAAAGAAGAAACTGAAGGGATTTTTTTAAAAAAAAAAAATAAAGGTAAATACCAATTTAAAAATGGTTAAAAGAAATCTATTTAAAAATCATACTGGAGGGCTGGAGAGATGGCTGAGAGGTTAAGAGCACTGGCTACACTTCCAAAGGTCCTGAGTTCAATTCCTAGCAACCACATGGTGGCTCACAACCATCTGTAATGGGATATGGTGCCCTCTTCTGGCCTGCAGGGACATATGCAGGCAGAACACTGTGTACTTAATAAAAATAAATAAATTAAAAAAAATCATACTGGAAAAAAGTTTATTAAAATAAAGTTTTAAAATAACTGGAACACAAATAAAAAGAAGAGTCTAGGTTTGGGGGCAGAGCATCTGAAAAGTAGGAATCTTCTAGAATACCAGCTCCCATTCCTTTCGTACCCACCAATATTTCCATAATAAACTTTACAATAGGGAGGAGTGTCAGTGCCACAGCTGGCTAACACAGAACCTGCCACTCAGGAGGATAACAGAGTGTTCTCCCATTCACTTTCAGAGGACAGAATGCCAGCTAAAACCTGAAAAACCAGCCCTGTGGTCTCTGGCGTCAAGGGCATTTCTGAATATGTGCACTTCAGATTTCTCTCTTACCATTTATGTGGGATAGCAATGAATAGTGATCATAATAAAAATCAATATTCAAGTCAGCCAGAGCCCTAGGACATTACCCATGCAATTTCATTCACCTGTCCTTTTCCACGGCATACTGGATGAGCCAAAGCATCCCTGGACAGATACTTTATCAAGTGTGGTTGACAGAATTTTAAAATCACAATTATACAAGTGAGTCCAAAAACAAAATCCAAAAGTCTGAGGAAAGGGAAAGAAAGGAAGTGGCCCAGCCCTCAGCTGTGCCAGAGCCCAGCCACGCACACGTCCTTTCATGGACAAAGGGTGACTTCAGAGCTTAAGGAGAGGGCTGCATCTTGTCCTTAAAATTGATACTCAGACATCCCCTCCCTCCCTCCCGGTTTAAAAAAGGGGAAGAGGGACTTCCCAGACAGGCTGGACCTGGCTTAAGAAAGAACTTCAAACCTGTGGGTATCTTAATAGAACCCCTAAAGCTCAAGGGCAAGGAGAAAAACTGGGGGGGGGCACCACAACCAAGAGCAGAACAATGCATCCTAGGAGGACGACATAACAAGAGGTGTGGGATCTTAGCTCTTAGATCCTGGGGAGCTTAGAGCAGAAAAAGAAAAGGGAACTCCAGAAGTCGGAAATTATGATTATTTGAAATTATGAGAAATTCCCCCCAACCACACGTCAGGGCACCAACAACTAGTTTGGGAGGCTCGGGGGACCCAAGTGGGACAGCCTCAAAGAGGATAAACAGAAGTGGACACTTCCACATGACAGAAAACCAGACAGAAAAAGGTTGGCCAAGGCCAGCATCCATACTCTCGCAGGAAACCCCAATTAAATGCAGTGGCCACGAATATGTAAAAGAGAAAGGTATGGAAGTTAAGAGTGGGCTTTAAGGGAAGGACAGAGGGTAAAGGGGATAATGTGATCAAAATACATTGTACGTGCTTTGAAATGTAGTCATAAAGGACAAAAGCAATTTTAAGATTAATTTCTTTTTAATCAGCACATCTGAGAGAAGCCTAGGAGAATCCTCCCATGGAAGAGCAAGGATAAGAATCACATACAACATGCTGCAGATACATGTCAAAAGGGGGCAGAGTGAGGTATTGATTGCTGAGGGGGAAGACAGTGGGAGGGGGAGGGCTGTGAGCAAAGTTGACAGACAGGTATGAAAATGCCCTAATTAATCCCGTTTTCCTGTATGTTCTATAAACATATAATAAAAAATGTAAAAGACAGAGTTCAGAGAAAAACTGAGCAGCCTAGAATGCTGTACTATGCGGCCCATCTTCAGGAGTGAAGGAGAGGCCAAGTTTGGTGGCACACTCCCATAATCCCAGCACTTGGGAGAGGGACAGGAGAAGCCAGTGTATGGTCTCACTTTGGCTACACAGAGAGTTTGAGTTCGAGGCCAGGCTGGGTTACCTGAGACTCTGTGAAGGAGAAAGTACGGAGGCACACACCTGCAATGCCAGCACTCAGGGGCCGGCTGGCCTGCACTACACAGTAAGAAGGCCCTTCTAACAAAGTCAAAAGTGGTCACTTTCAGAAAACAGAAACTGTCATCGGGAAAGACAAAAGTTATGTAGACCGGAAACTTGATCTTAAAAAAAAAATTAGCAAAGCAGTAAGGAGGGCAAAAATGAAATTTAAAAATGTCCTTTACTTTACACAGGCTGGCAACAGAGCATTGAGAGGACTTAGCAACTAGTCCCCTGGCTCGGTCCCTCCTCCTGGAGGCACAGTTCTGGAAGTCCACAGGGAGCGGCGGGACCTGAAGGAGGAACGGAGTGACAGAGTTCCTGCTGATCTGAATGAGATAAAAGGGCAGTCTAGGTAGATACCGAGGCTGGAAATCCCCGGACAGCCGCCCTGCCGGCATGCTGGACCTGGACGGAGCATGCGGTATATGCCTGATAAGGATGAGCAAAGCAGGCTGCAACTAACAAGTAGCTGCTCACAGTTCTTTAAAAACAGCCTGGGAAGCTGAAAGCAGCATGATCATGCTGAACCTGAGGCCAGCCGGGCCTACATAGCGAGTTACAGATCAACCTGGTCACAGAGTCTCAGGGGAAAAATAAAATAAAAACAAAATACCAAACAGCTAGCCAACCAAAGAACAACAAAAAACGTTAAAAAAAAAAAGGGGGACAAAAAAATAGATACAACGCTATCAAAACAACATCAGAAAAAGGCTCCTGAGTTAGAACCCTGCAATGAAAGACCCTGAATCTCATTCCACACTTACCTAGTGGCAAACAGAAACTGTTGCAACCCCGGGTCAATCTGGTACCTATTCAGGAGCCGGGCAGAGAGCTAAGTCACCCCGCTGGGCTTCTGCTCCGCCCACAGGGGTGGGGCTCCACAGCGATTCCCACCCAAGGCAGGTGAGCAGGCACCACCGAAGCTCAGCAAAGTCACCTATGTAAATGGACCAATTAAAATTCAATTCCTGGCCAAGGAGGGAAGAAGAACGGGTGGCCCTGAGTACTTTTCCTGGGAAAACTAGCATTTGGCCAGCAGCACATCCCTTTGGAATGGAAGGCGTCCAAGGCGAAAGCAGGAAGCCTCCTCCCCGAGGGACACACCGTTTGTGAAGAGCGAGTGCCTGTTTCGGCTTCTGAAGCGTCAGCTCTTATAGCGGCTCACCAGGGTTTCTCTGAGACACATTATCCGGAGAGCAGGCAGAAGGCAGCTGGGAACAGGATGCCCCACTGAGCGAACTAGGAGGTGCAGAAGCCCTGGCACAGGAGCTCAAAGGGAGCCCGACTCAGGCCGTTTGTTCTTTCCCCCGATCTACCTCACAGAGAATGTACGTAGTGTTTGATCCTAGGTAGTTATTCTAATGACGGTGGCGACTGGTGAAGGGCCCAGGAGGCACAGGAGTGGAAAATCTTGGTTGTAACCTAGAGTAACTGTCTCCATTACCGACTCATTACCAACTACCCTAATCCAGAGCTCCACAGTTTTAGGGAAACGTTTCGCCAACATGGGTGAGATCATAAAGATTCTCTTTTCCTCCCACTGGGTGTGGTGGTTCACGCTTGAAATCACAGCAGAGGCAGGGGGATCTAAAGTTCTAGGTTGACCTAGGGTACATACTAAGACCCTACTGCAAGCAAGCAAGCAAGCAAGCAAGCAAGCAAGCAAGCAAGCAAGCAAGCAAGCAAGCAAGCAAGCAAGCAAACAATCCCAAAGCACTTTCCTCCTGTTTCTCCCTGCAGCATGGTCTCAGGATGTAGCTTGAGGTGCCTTTGAACTCAAAATTCTCCAGTCTCAGCCTCCAAGTGATAGGATTTCTATTGCACACTAGGGAAAAGGATTGTTGTTGCACGCTGGAGAACAGGATCGCTAATGCACACCATGGAATAGGATTGCTGTTGCACACTGGAGAATAGGGCTTCTACTGTTGTACACTGGGGAATGGGCCTACTGTTGCACACTGGGGAATGGGATTGCTGTTGCACACTGGGGATGGGCTTACTGTTGCACACTGGGGAATAGGGTTTCTACTGTTGCACACTGGGGAATGAAGGAAGGTTGGGTTGCTAACTGAAGAAGGATCTGAATAGAATTCTGACCTCTTGTATTTGGTCCACGAGGTGACCCTAGAAGTTTCCAATTTTCAAGATAACAGTATTGACCTCCATGAAATAAACACTGCTAGCCTCCTGCCTCAACACCTGTTTGACTCTACAGATAAGTACATCATGATTTCTGTATCAGTACAAACAAAATAATGGCACTTCACACTGCTGTATCTTCAGACTAGGACTTAGACCGGAGCCAGCCTGAAATCACTTCAAACGGCCAACACCGAGACAATCTGAAGCAACAATATAAATAACAGAAATGCAGGATTATCACCTAGGAGATAAAATAAATATGAAGTCCTCACAGATAAATCAATCACTGGGAAAATAGATGGGAGAGGGGGAAAGAAGCACTTCCCTGCAGAAGAATTCCAGTGAATAAACGTAGAAGGAATGAAGGAAATATGGAATAGCTTCTAGAACATTCCTGTTGTCACAGATAATACCAACAGATTTTGAAGTTAGTGAAAATAAAGTATGAAGAGAAACGGCATTACACAGTCTCAACGTTACTCTCCAATATAATTATGAATTGCAAAGGAACAAACAGTGCCCCTCGCGGTGGAGAAACATGGGACCTCACCATAACCTAGTTGCCATCAGCAGTGATGAAACCTCAGCATCACATGAGCCCCGATGCAAGGCTCTAGGAAAGACACATACCATTTAAGTGAAGCTCCTGCCCCAAATGCCTAAGCCTTGATTTCACCATGAGAAAACATAGATACCTCCAAATCAAAGGCATTCTACACAGTAACTGGCCAATTCCCTTAAAAATATCAAGGTCAGCTGGGCAGTGGTGGTGCCCGCCTTTAATCCCAGCACTCTGGAGGCAGAGGTGAGTGGATCTCTGTGAGTTCGAGGCCGGTCTGGTCTACAAGAGCTAGTTCCAGGACAGGCTCCAAAGCTACAGAGAAACCCTGTCTCAAAAAAAGAAAAAAAAAAAAAAAAAGGAGGAGAGCTGAGCAGGGTCCTTCACTTCTCTCAGCTTCCTGACAGAGGTGCAGAGTGCACAGCTTCCTCCACTCCCGCCGCCACCTCCCCAACCATGGGACCGCTTCCTCAGACTGTGAGCCAAAACAAGCTTTTCTTCCTTAGGCTGCTCTGGCAGGTGTTTTGCAACAGTAGCTCACACAGCTGGGTGACCTTGGAGGACAGGGGAGAATTAGGAAGTGTGACCACAAAGCCTTCTAACTATAGTTATGGAGACAAAGCACACACATATACAAGTCTGGGCAAACACAGAACAGTGGTGATACGTGCAACACCCAATCCAATCAAGACTGATTTTGTTTAAAATAGGTGCCATGTATCTCAGGCTGGCCTCGAGTTCTCTATGAGGCTGAGAATGCCTCTGAACTTCTGATCCTCCTGCCTCCGCCTCCTCAGTGCTGGGATTTAGGACACCATCGTGCTCAGTTTATATGGTGCCATATGATGAGGCCCAGGCTCCATCAGGTTAGGCAAGCACCCCAACAATGAGCTCTGGCCCCCATGACAGCGGGAAGCAATTCTAGAGGACAACATCCCCTCTCCCAAAAATGTCTGTCCTCAGGGTTGGGAACACCGTTTAGGGGTTATTGATTATTACTTGTATAAGGCAGAGGGTTTGGGTTGGGGTGAAAACTATGTAGGTTCAAAAATAAAAAAATAAAAAAAGGGGTAATAATAATGGGTAATAGAGTGAATACTTGTCAGCTATTATTTATGGATAATTTACATTGGTATAGTTTTTTGTAAATTAATACAAGTTCAAATTATATTTGTTATTTCTGTTTATAATATTTGTACACCGATGCAAAGTTATTCTGTCAGATTGTATACATGCATGTTTCTGCCTCTGTTTAGGACATTTTGTATACTGATACAATTTTTAGGATATATTTTCATATTGCATTATATATTATTCTTACCTCTAATCGAGATACATTAATGTAAAATGTACATTAATGTAAAAATGTACATTGTTTACATTTTGAGGTCATTGTCCTCATTTGCTGCACATCTGTTTAACAGATTATTTAATATTCTGACATGAAGTCTTAGTCTTTAAGTTATACAGGTATTAAACATTATAAATCAATAGTTGTTCATGTTTGTTATACATACAGAGAGATTAATTAGGCACTTTAGAAACAGAAATTGTATTCTGCCTAAATAGGTAATCTTCAACCACTTCAAGAATCTGTAGGACATGGCATTTAAACAATTTAGGATTCTGTTAACATAAGACATGATTGTTCCTGACAGCACCAATCTATTCCCAAGAGAATGTTGAGCACCGAAGACACTCCACTCAGAGTTTGTTTTCTTCTTGGCACAACTGGCCTTTGGGCAAGGAACTGCCCATGCCTCAACCACTGAGAAGTACATGGTGTATAAGCAGGACACAAAGAAAAGGACTGCCAAACCTTGCCAGGACAGGGTAGGATGGTTCTGAAAAATTTCCTGTCTCTGAAAATGGTCTGTCAGTTATTCTAAGCCTTAGCCAAAGTTGGTTGCTTCAACATTGCAAATGAGACTTTGGGTGATTGCTCAGGTAGCCAGTTGTCTCCGTCATATACTGCTCGCTTTGGAAGCTGCTTGATTGCACTTCCTGCTTGACTCAAGTAATATTATCTCCCTTCTCAGGCCTTCCATGGGGTTGAAGATTAGATAGTCGTGGTTACCTTCCTCTTATGATTTAGCCAAGCTTGTTTCCGATGCAAGGCTTAGACTCTCTGGAATAAAATACTTATTAAAACATTTATTACGTGTTCCTTGCTTAATATTATTTATGTTGTTTGTAATTTCATACTTGATATCTGTTCCTATTGTATACTGTTTTGTATTGGGTTTGGATTGCTCTTGTTTAGACAAAAGGGGGAGGTGATGGGGAAGCTTGGTTAACCAATTGTCTTTAGGAGGTGGAACCAAGTTAGGGTGTGGCTTGCTGGGACCCAGAGGAAAAAACGGGTGCACGGCCCAGGTGCACACTCTGTGTGTTCCCTCGTGGCAAAGCCCTGAGCTTGAACTTCTCGTTCCTGTTTTCGTGAGTTTTCCCCTTATATATATAAGGGGAAAAATATATATATATATTATATAACTGTTTTATCTTCTAGCTAGCCTGGTTATTTCCCAAATCAAGCTAACTTCTACACTCCACAGCAGTGACCCTGGAAACCATTCTGGAACTGTTCTTCTCCTTCCCATACTCTTGTCGGCTATTAACTCTGTGTCCTTTGAGTCTGTGTCATCTCGGGTCCCATCAGCATGGACTCGGTTCAGGAGCTCAATCACTTTCTTCCCAGGTAAGAGCAGCAGCTGTCCTGACCTCGAGGCTCTGCCAGTGACACAAGGCTCACCTACACAGTCCGGCAGATGACGTGAGGTGACCAACTGGAGCGGTGACAGCCTCAGAGCTTCCACCTCCACCTGTTGCTGGGAGCAAGCCTGCCCGACGGTTCTAAGAAGCTCAGCCTAGGCCTGGCTTTACCCCCACTCACCAGGCAGCTAGCTTCTCTGGCCCTCTGGCATGTTCAAACTACTTCCGATTATCTTTCTTAAAATGGAATATAATAAAGACTCTCAACGTAAATATTAAACACAAGTGTTGTTTTACTACATAAAACATAACAGACACTTGATTGCATATTTATGTATCTTAAACATGGAAAATCCAAACAATCAAATCTAGGTTGGCACAGATCCAATACCCCCCGCCCCCCACCGCCAGGGTCTCACTATGTAGCCCAGAACTTGCTATGTAGACCAGGCTGGCCTTCAACTTACAGATTCACCTGCCTCCCCCCGCCAAGTACTAGGATTAAAGGCATATGCCACTATTCGAGTACAAAATTAATTTCTAATGTCTAATAGCACAGTGGTGGGGCACTTACTACTGTGCTTCAAGACCATGGGTTCAATCCCCAGGCCTAAAACAAGATTATCATCCTTCTGAACTTTGACCTATGTGATCCCCTTGATCAGCCCCTTCTCTCCCACCAGCCCGTGTCTTTGACCATCTTTGTCCCTAGTGTCCTCCCCTGAGGTGGGCCAGTCTTCCCTTCCACACTGTTCGGCCTCAACCTCCACGCCTCCTACCTCTGCTTTAGCCGAAGTTTCACCCCTCCTGACCATGTTGCTTTCCGGTGCTGGGGACCGCCAGTGAGCGGCTCTGAGCTGAGGGAGTTAGAGGCACCAGGGTCTGCATGGTCCGAGTCTGCACACGTGTCTCTGTTAAAAACAAGACAATGAACAGCTGAGTTTGGCAGGCTCTACAGGGAGGAGCACAGCGAATCTGGAACACGGACTGGAGCCAGAACAAAGAAGCTGAACGAAAGCGGGATTCACGGTGCACCCCAAGCTCTCTGCCCAAAAGACAGCAAATCCATAGAGGGTCTTCCACCCTTCCTGCCTGTGTCTCTGTGGCTAAGTATACTTCTATATTTCTCTGAAATTATTTTTTCTGTTTTGCAGTTCTGGGACTTTGGTGCAATTTAGAGACAGACCACTCACCTAGCATGCACAGGGCCCCAGCATTGTAGTCCTTGAGGTTAACTCAGGGCTCTGTGTATGCTGAACAAATGCTCGCTACCACTGAGCCACACCTAGCCACCTTAACTGTTAGGACTCGACGTTGACGGACAATTGAAACTTGAACTCAGTGATCCAAATCATCACACTGCTTCCCTGAAACCAAGTCACTTCTCAGTTTCCATAGGAGGAGCATAATCTCCAAGTGCAAGAAATGGCCTGTGCCCTGCTCAGTGAGTGGCAGATCAGGAGGAACACATAGCAGCACTTGCGGCACAACTATTTCAGACTGTTTAGATTCTATCGTGTTGGGAAGCAAGCCTTTTGTGCATCCATTTCAATCCCGCCTCCCACCCGTGGGCCTGAACACCATTCCCTGTAACTCCTCTCCTCCATACTCCCAGGGAGTCAGAGAAAAATGTGAAGCCCCACATTGCCAGTGCCTTCTGCCATGGGAACAGACTAGACTCAGGTCTAGAATTTCCAAACACCCTCGATGTCGCCTCTTTAATCACACTGGCCCTACTTCAAGCTTTGAACTAGTTTAAAATTTTTATTTTATATTATTATTGGATGTGGTGTATAAATGTGGTATGGGCACGTGAGTGCCATGGCATCCAGGGCCAGAGGACAATTCCTGTCTGGTTGCCACGGTCTCTCGTTTCTACTGTGCTGTGTGTTCCAGGATTCCTAGCCCCAGAGACTGTCTGGGTCTCCCCACAGGAGTGATGGGGTTACAGATACGCACCCTTACATCTGAACCTCTATATGGATTTCTGGAACCCGACTAGGGTTGTCAGTTTTGAGCCGCAAGTGCTCTCGCCTGCTGAGCCATCCCTCCAGAAGTGGGTTCCTCCCAGTGGTATTTGCAATTTGTCTTCAAGGGTTTTTCTCAGCCTCTGATATCCAACTGCTGGACCAATGGAAGGCACGGTCAGGCTGCCCTGCCTCTGCATATGCCTTGGCCAGAAGGGAAGGATTACCAAGCCGCTGTTGAGATTAAGCCTGTCCATCTGGCCTCCTATTTTTCAGAGCACAGAATGAAGTCAAAGAATGTTCTTTCTCAAACCCTGAGACAAATAAAAACTTTTTATTCCTGGGTACTGGGGAGGGACTCAGGGGCTCAGTTGGGGCTTCCTATTCTTTTTAAGACTTATTTATTTTACTTTATGTGCATTGCTATTTGGACATAAAATATTTGGGTGTCGGGTCCCCAGGAACTGGAGTTACAGATAGCTATGAGCGGCCATGTGGGTGCTGGGAATTGAACCAAGGTCCTCTGGAAGTCGGTGCTCTCAACCTCTGAGCCACCTCTCCAGCCCTGAGGTTTTCTATTCTTAAGGGGCCGTGTTTCTCTTTAACTTAGCTGTGGCCTGGATCGGTTCTGAAGGTGTCTCCCAAGGACGTAGGGGCTCTGCAGAGTGGTGGCAGAGTATGGTGGGGGCATTAATAGCCCCCTTGGAGGAGTGGGCTGTATACAGATAAACCTGGCCCTTGAATCATTGCCTGCCTTCCCGTTTTTCATGGCAGCCTTCTGCTCTTAATCTGTGCTCCCAGCCGGGATGCAATCCAACAGGATATGGTGCAGCATTGAGGGCTCGCACCAGAGACCAAACCAAGAAGCCTACCCCACCTGGACTTTCAGCCTCCAGAACTGGGAACTTAATAAACCTCTGTCAAGCTAGCCTGTCTTGGGTGTTCCATTATAGTAGCACTAAAGGGATCCCACACTTTGTTCCATCTCTGTAGTCTCACCTCCTTCTATTCAGTCAAGAGAATTCTAAACTTGACCTTTAAGGCTTGCTGGAGGTTACATCACCTAGGACATTAATGGCACTGGGCCAGGGAACTCTGGGCCTCAGGCTCCTCAGTTGTAGGAGAGACAAAATAAGAGATTGTGCCTAAGGGCTAAATACACATCTCTGGAACATGAGCCCTGACCAGCTAGGTAACATTGTCCTCTCTATACCTCTGCTCTTTCGTCAATAAAATGGAACGAAAGGACCACTCTTTGCATAGGGTGTTGAGACACTTCTATAACACAGGTAAAGTATCTGGAACAGACCCCAGGTCATATTAAGCACTTAGCAAATTAGCCATTATTATTATAAGACCTGTCTTGCAGAGTCGTTCCAAAAGTTCTAGATAATGTATGAACTGTCTAGCATTCTGCCCACACATGGTATGTGCTTAATAACCCTATTATTTTCATTTCTGTTTTAAAAGAATACCTTCATTCTAGAGCTTCTTTCAATGGTTACACAAAGTAGCTGCAGCTTTAAAAAAAAAAAAAAAAAGCCTTGTTTCTACAGGGAGGATAGAAGAGCCTTGGCCCGTGAGCATTCACAGGCCAAAACCTTCCACAAAATTCATGCCACCCTCACTCAGAAATTCCCACATGACCCTAGCAACACCAATCAGAGTATTTGGCTTAAGTTGAGGTGCAAAGCAGCGGCAAAGGAATCTCCCTATTCAACCCCCTAATGTAAAGATTTGATGAAGGCAGAAGGCCCACTCCAACAGCCGGAAAGAGGGAGGAGAGTTTGCTGCTGGGCCCAGTGACCTGAGTTCCATTTCCAAGACACAGATGGTAGAAGGGGAGGTTCAACCCCTGCAAACCTTCCCTGTTCTCCTCCTCACAAGTAAATGTAATTTCAAAAACAAAGCACCCTTCAAGACCACCCACTGACATCATCCACTCTGCCACAAAGGGCTGGCCTTGTCCTTTCCGGGTGTCCCCTAGACCTTAGTCTCCTCTACTGGAGAAAAACAACAAACCATAGGCAGGCCTTTCAGAAAGCCTCTGTGGCATTTAATAACTTCCTCATTTTTTACTTAAACCACAGACGCTGGCTCAGTCCTTTCTGTACAGTGGCCGAGCCTCCGAAGTGCCGTTCTTTTACTTTCTCCCATTCCCCATCCTAGACACGCGTAGGGAGACAGAGCCACAGGTTATGGGTGTCACCGGTCATGGCTGGGCAAGAACAGGCCAGTGTGAGAAAAATGCAAGCCCGGAGCATCTCATCTTTGAGGCTTTCCAATGGACCGAGACCAGCGTCTCAGCACTGCCCTCGAAAGCCATTGTCACCTCAGAGGACCAGGGCAGCTGGGTGCAAGGCTAACAAAGCCATCTGAGTGTGTGACTGCCATCCTGGGTGACGCCACAGCAGCCTACAGGCTAAGCCTCACACTTCTGCCCTAGGCTGGTGCAGGGGACCGGACAGGGAGGTCCAAGAAGAGTGGGTGAGCTGAAGACACAGCTTCAGAAATCAGACTAGAAGGTACCGGAAGCATTTGCCAGCACCCACACTCTTAAACTCTTCTGGGATAATCTAGACCACAAATAAACAGTTTTAAATTCATATGTTCTAATGAAAAGGAATTCTACAGTGACTCTAGATGGCAGACAGTTCTAGAATGAACTTGGGGAGGCCCGTCAACTCAGCACCCTGGAATTATCATTTTCTCTCTCTCTGTCTTATCTGTACATGGAACCACTTACCAGCACAGCGAGCCTCTGTCTGGGCTTTAACCTCATGCTGTCTCCACAATGCCGGTCTCCCCGCCCACTGCCCACTTCTCTGCTGACTCCACCCACTGCAGCACTTTGATTTCTCAGAGAAGTCCTAATGGGGTACCACAGGTCTCAGGCAGACTGACCCAAATCTTTCCTACAAAGGGGTGTGCATCCTTCCCCATATGGTGTCGAGTTATTACCAAAACTCCGTATGAAAGAAACAATGAGTGAGGTTATTTTTGTTCTAAGACCCATTTTCCAGAATACACTGAGACCCAGAAGCTGTGCGTCTTGGCTCAGATCACACAGAATTATACTCACTGCGGAGCGAAACCCCAGACAACTACTCACTCTTCCTCTTATCAACTCAGCAGTTTCAAAACTTTGTCTATGCCACCGATGTTTAGGCCTGTGGATTACTAACCTAGATGAGAATGGTGATAAGCCCACTAATTTAAAGTTATCAGATGGAGTATTTTTGCTTAAAATACACCGTAGAAGTTCCTGGAATCAGCAAAACATCTTCAAGTGAAAATACTGGAATAAGCCACATGGCTGTCCCGCCTCTCCCAGCCATGTCCCTGAAAGCCAATTCCCCACTGGCTGGTGCCTCCCCTTCCTCCTTCACCTTGGATAACCACTTCCTGCAAGATGCCTTTCCCCACCCATACAGTAGGGGTGAAGCGGGTTGAGTCCACCCTGCTCCTCCTGCCTCCCAATGCACAGAGCAGCACACTAGCCGTGGATGCACACATTGGGGATGATTACAGGGTTTCCACCTGCCTGCTTTTGAAGGTCCCTCTCTGATGGACCTTCTAAGACAAGCAGCCCTATCAGGAATGCTGGTACAATTGGCCAATATTTGCTGGGTGGATGAAGTACCACTAAACGTTCAACATCCTGGAACCCAACTCCTAAGTTAGTGTGCTGCATACTAATGAGATAGATACTTCTGGGGACTGTCGGATGTTTGCTGTCTCTTCCTATTCTCTGGTCTCAGCATCACAGTATCACGACCATGAGTGATAAAGTAGGAGCTAAGCCAACCAGAGAAGGGTGAGCGGGGCTAAAAACTACTGTGATCTACAACGACAGTGAGCCGTCGTAACATCCTTCTTCCTCATACTTAAGAAACAAGAAATGCAGGTCAACCACCTATCTCTTTCTATTCCCTAGGATGGGTACATTCTGCTCCTTAATATCCCTAACTCCTGATCACACAATGGCTGCTTTACTATGTGGGATTTTAATAGCGTCCATTAACTACTTTCTGGACCGAGTTTCAGCCAATACAAGATAAAGTTCTGGATCATTCTGTTCCCATGGCTGTTTGAACACTGTAAAAACTACAGGAGGATGACGGAGGCTACAGAAAACACAGGGACCTGAGCCTATTCCAATGGCCTCTCCAGGCCCGCTTACGTCCTGGCTTAGACTGAGTTTAGTTTTCCTATTTCTTCCTTAAATGGGAAGAACAGTGGCAAAAGGAAGATTCGTGCCTCCAGGACATGGGCCATTCCAACCACAGGACAGGCTCCGTTTACCTGTTAAGACCAGCCCCTTCTCCCCCACACTGCCACTCTCTAATCTAGTGTCTATGCCGTAGCCAGCACCACCTTTAAATGGAGTGGACAGTGCCATCTCCTGATTTCTATGGCACATTCAGGAAATGCTCCTTAACCTAGATGCAGGAGCCGACTAGGTTGACTCCTGGCCATCCTTCGACCTTTTGAACATCATCAAACCCCGACCCCACCTAGGTCCTCTCACATTTCCTCAGACTCACCAAGCTCTCCACCTTACCACATTTTCTGTCCACTTGGAAAGTTCTTTCTATTTCTTGCTGGCTATTCCTTAGCCTTCAGGTTCCAGGTCAAGCATCCCCTCCACGGGCTGCGTGATCCTTTCCTTTATTGTGCTCACCACTGCACGGGACTGCTCACTCACATTCTGTCTGCCTTGGCAAACAGTGTGCTGGGCAAGCCAGGGTTCCTTCCTGCTATGTCCTTCACTATGTTCTTTGAACCAGCACCACCCAAGATGAGCGTGCTAAGAACCGGGTAGGAGGCCTCTGTTGATGCATTTGGACTTCCCAAATGCGGCTCTGAGGCATTGATTATTTGTGACATTTCTTGGGACAGGCAGACTCTTCCTTTCTTTTTGTCAATTTCTACTTAGGCCATGAGCCCTAACTTTTGGTGCAGGCTCTGAGAGAACAGTGGCATTGCTGGAAACTGGCCAAAACCTTTGACACAAGGCTGGCATGCTTCGGAGCAATTTTATTATCTTTGTTTGGGAGCAACCAGAAAGCTTTTCATAATTAAGTGGGTCGTGTATGTTTATACAGGGCTACATCTGTCCTCAGAACCCAGAGAATTTCCTCTGGGTTTACGCTGGGTGGATATGCATACTTGCTTCATGACAGTCTGCCTGCCTTCCTAGAAGCCACATTCTTGGTGTTCCAAGTCACTTTCTGCTTCTCCTGCGGCTCCATGTCTCCCTGACCATGTGCCCTTTGTCGTGGGCGAGCAAGTTCTCATCAGTGCAATGGGTTCCCCAGGACGCACCTCCTTCCCCTCTCCCAGAGTCTCCACAGGGCTGACAAGGCCTAGACTCTTCAGTGCCTGAAGGACGTTTTAAGGAAACTTCTGGCCTTTACCGACTTCTGTTCTTAAACATAGCTACTCTTCAGTTTCTGGCTACTAACCATGTGACCACAGGTCAAAGGTTCCTAAGAAATTCTCAATGCACTGCCCTTTCTCCAAGGGTCCCCTTGCTCTTATTACTGACCCTTGGCTACTCATCTATTTGAGGCTTAACCTTCTGGGTCACTGTCTCTTCATTACTCTCCTTTTTGCTTTTCTAATCATTCCTTACGATCCAGGCATCTCAGCCCGCACCCCCTGACTGTATGCTGGCTGTGGCCTATTTGGGTACTTTTAATCACAGGCATGGTACTGGCATGCTCTTAAAAATTCCTCGTCTTTCTGCTTACTCACCCAGCTCCCAAGGCTTGGTTAGTGACAGGAGGGCTACATATAATCCCTCAGGCCTGGGTCCACTCGCACTTGCTTGGGCTGCTTTCTCTTACTGCCCTGACCCATACCTACAATCAATATCCTTGGCATTTAACATTTCTAATCTATAAGCTTATGCATTTCTAGATGTCAACCTTGTATAAAGATGGCAAAGGGATGAACAGGGAAAAAAAAATCAAATGACCAGCCCAATCTTTTAACCTCCGAAAAGTATCAATCTGCTTCAATCTTTTTTTTTGAAGTTATTCATTTATAGTGTGTGTGTGTGTGTGTATGTGTGTGTGCATGAGTGTGTATCATGGTGTGGGTGCATGTGTGTTGAGATCAGAGGGCAACTTGTGGTAGTCTATTATTTCCTGCTACCATGTGGGCTCAGGGATTTGAACTCAGGACATCAAGCTTGTCAACAGGCACCTTTACCAATGAGTCACCTCTCAAGCCCTTGACTTCACTCTTTCTATTCAGCAAGCCCTCTGGCACACCAAGCCTTAGGTAAGCAAAGGCTTAAGACAACCAACGGCCCCTACTCGGAGGCTTGCAATTAAATTGATGAGACCTCTGCTAGGGTCTGTGCCTTCTAGCTTCAAATACGCAGAACCTAGGACCTGGAAGAACCCTGAGAAGTGACAGGTTCCCAAATGTGTGTGGACAACAGGGATTCCAGAGCCGGCTGTTCTCAGTCTGACTCTATAACCCAGTATGTCTTTGCCCTGGGGCAGGACACTCCCCTACGAAACAGGGAGGACAACAGCCTCTGAGTGGAAATATAAACAGTTACACGTGTTGAGCGAGCGTTTTGACTAACACCTGCCCACAAAGATTACCTTCAGAGAGCCACGCGTGTCGGGTGCACGGCCTGTCAGCCTCCATCACTACAGCCGAGGCAATCAGCCTGTAGTTTTAAAAGGCTTTATTTTGGCTTGCGGGTTTAGACCATGGCTGCTTGGCTCTGCTGTTTGGGTCTCCCGGAGCATACCACAACAGGAACATGTGGCACCCTAAAACACCCCAGTCCAAGGACAGCAAGGGAGAGGGAAAAAAAGAGAAAGGGGCCTTAGTCCCACTACGTCTTTCAAGGGCATGTCCCCAAAGGGCTGCTGACTTCTTACTGGACCTCACCAACTTCCTACAGTGCCCCAAGGGGGACAGTGACTTTAGGAGCTTCAATAACCACTGAAAATACGTGGAAATGAAGCAGGGCTTCTGGGGGAAAGGGAATGCCTCCTGAGAAAATGAAGGTCTTCCTTCTCCAGCCTTTACTCTCCACCAGTCGCCGGGGGCACACTTGAGTCTCTGCAGCAAGCTGTGTATCCTTACACGGACACCAACATATAGCTCAGGAAGCACTCTTCCAAACCTCCTTCTATTGGGCCACACACAGCAGGACTTATTTATCCCCAGTAAGAACATGGTGGAGGAGCAGATACTCGCTTGAGATCACACCTTGTAAGATACACAGCTGGTGTAGCTGTGTCTTTAGCTTGTTTTCATGCATTTCACCTTGGAATCTCTTAGCTTAGATGGCCTTTGAACATGACACCCCTAAAAGTTCTGTGAAGGGGGTTAATAACACAAAGCTTCTCTGCAGGGAAAACTTGGGGAGGAGGAAGGGGAATTTTCAAACGGGGCTCCTCTCTCCCAAGGCCAAATATTCCTACACCTGGAAAAATAGAGCCAACATCAAAAGGGCTCCCTCACTCCTACCCACGGCACCCAGGTTGCATTCCTGCCCTTAGAATACTTCCTAACACTGGGTACATCGCTGAAAATCACCCAACATGTAGTAAGACAGCCGGTTCATTCTGAGACAAGAGCCTGGCTGCTTCTATGCCTGGTCCAAGCATCCATTCGGCCAATAATCATTAAGGGTCAGCCACAGAATGTATATTGAAACAGGTATTCTTCTTGCAATAGAGGCAAACAGATATGACCCCTCTGAGCAAATAATTATACACTTAGAAACCCAATGAGTGCTGTGGAAATACATGCAGGGGACCGTGGGCGAGCCCGCTCCTCTCTGCTCCTCGCTGTCTGTGTAGATGACCGCACCCACCAGTCATATGGAGAACGTGGCAAAGCAACTGTCGCAGAAGCTGTAACTACTTTATGGAGTGCTTTGAGACAAGCCGGGCACTATACTCTTCTTCCTAGCGTACTCACAGCCATTCTCCAAGACAGAACAGCTGTCTTTGTCACTCCTTATGTTAGACCTCGAGGCTGGTTGACAGCAAGGTCTTAATCCTACCTGGGTTTTTTTCCTTTCTAGCAATAATACCCAGAAAATATGTATCTAATAGTTTGCTCTCAGGGCTGGGAAAGATGGCTTAGCTGGTAATGCCTGCGGTGCAAGCACGAGGACCCGAATTCAGATCCCCATTCCCCATTGCTCATGCAAAGACCCAGGGGCTGCCCTGCATATCTACAATCCCAGCATGGGAAGGTAGAGATGAGGAGATGCCTGGCATTCACTGGGCCACCAGACTTGCCCAAGACAATTCAGTGTTCTGGGATGTTTTGCCACGTGCGTAAGGTTGTCATGGATGAGTCTGAGGGTCCCTCTCAATACTCTATGCATGAAACTGGGGAGGTTGCATGCGGGACAAATCCTGATAAAACGGCATCTGAGGCATGACATCAGCTTGTGCCGAGCACTTTCTAAGTGTAGGCTCCCAGACTGCAAGCTGGAATTCCCAGTTTCTGATCCCCCCACCCCCACCCTGCTCTCTGTGAAAAGACACACATGATTTAGAGCCAGAAGACTATGCTCAGTTTGGGCTCTGCTAGTCCCTAGCCATTGTTCTCTGGGTCTCAGAACTTAGTTTTCAAAAAAAGGAAAGAAGGATATATCTTTGGGGGGGGTATATCTACCTGTGCCATGACTGTTAGAAGATAGAAGCTACTAGCCGTCAATCAGCATGGTCTACATATATGTGACACATGATGTCGGCATTTGCCACACAGGCTTAAGACAGTTGTGTCATGAGGGACTCTGATTCCTTACAGAGAGAGGAAACTATGGATGCCTAATGCATTTGGAGAGAGACATAAATAACCCCAAAGTGATAAGGGGGTGTCTTGCAGCAAAGAGCTGATAATATACTGTATTATGCACGGACCCTCCCACCCCCCCACTCCCCCGTTAGGAAGTGACCAGCAGAGAGGATGTGCAGGTGAGAAGGAATCAGTCAAGGTCAAGGATACAGACAGAGCTTGGAGGGGTTAAGGCTGCTGCTCGAGCCCCAGGCCTTACCAAGGATGAACCAGAGGCTATGACTTCCTGACCATCAAGAGACATCAGGTTTTGTATCAAGTCCATCCCACCTCAACCTCTGGGGGAGATTCCTAGTCTCCTGCAGGAGAGCAAGATGGAGGGACTGGGGTGCTGGAAGAACACGGGGGTCCCAGGGCAATTTATAGGAGCCAAGCTTTCTTTGTCCCATCTACAAGCAAAGAAGCTGTCCCAATCCCAGACTTGCCTAAAGGTGTGGGGTGAACATTAAAATTGGAAATGGGGGGGTGATGGCTGGAGGGAAGATGGCTCAGAGGTTAAGAGAGCTGATGCTCTTGTAGAGGGCCTGGGTCTGATGCCCTGCACCTACACAGCGGCTCATAAGAACTCCAGTTCCAAGGGACCCAAAGACCCCTCTGACTTCAGAGGCCTCCCACATGCATGTGGTGTACATACTTAACCCAGACACATGCACACACATACATAAAATAATAAAAAATTTTTACATGTTAATGGAGGTTATCATTCATTGAGAGGAAATAGACTCCTTGCAAATTCAGCATCGGCCGAGGAATCGTAGCAAAAACAAACTCAATGACTTGTTTGCAATGGAGTCTAATCCTCACTTTGCCCAAGAGGATTACTGGGTTTTAGGAAGGAGCTCACATGCACAGTTCTTAAGCCCACGGCAAATGCATCTGTTCCCAAGATTCATTCCGTTTTTTGGATGGGAATGAGCATCCCACACTATTTCAATATCTGAAATTAGCCAGCCTAAAGGTTCCCCACCTTGCTATTGGCCAGGCTTCTCCTGGGCACACTTCTCTTCCCTGCTGAAGCTTTAATTCTGTGAAAGAAGCAATGATGAGGTAGGAGAGGAGTCAAGGTGCAGCCAGAGTGTAGAAAACTAACCAGTGTACAGCAGACATGCTGAAGTGTGACCATGTCTGTAGAAAGCTAACCAGTGTACAGCAGACATGCTGAGGTGTGACCATGTCTGCGGTCTGTCTCTGCTTGTCTTTTCATTACTGTGGATAGTGTGACATGGGCTGGGACATTCTGTCTGATCCTGGGTGTCCATGTATGCTGAGACTTCTGGGTCCCCTGACATACACAGGTTTAATTTCAGAGTTTAGGGTTAAACATGCTCAACAATTTGAATAGTCAAGAATCCCCCAAACAACCAGATCAGACCAGATTGGGTCACAATCATTTATTCCCCCACACATATCATTTTGTTTGTTTGTTTTGTTTGAGACAGAATTTCATTATGTAGCCTTTACTGGCTTGGAACTTGCTATGCAGACCAGGCTGGTTTCACACTCATACAGATCCACCTGCTTCTGCCTCCCATGTACTGGGATTAAAGATGTGTGCCACCACATCGAGCCCCTAGTCATTTCTAAAGGACATTGAGCCCATACAGCTCACAGCAGGACAGGCGAGTCTGTGGCCTCAGTTTGTTTCTCAAAACATCATTTGAAAATATTCTGACACTGTATGTTGCTCTATGCTTTACCAAGTATTTTTACCTAGCAAATTGAATCTCTGCAACAATCTAGGAAGTGTTTCTGAACACAGGGTATCCAACATATTTCGGATCACAGAGAAATGGTAAACCTAAGCTACAGCAAGCCTCCCAGGATGCCTTGGCCACCCTCTGCCCCCGGGCCACCGCCCAAGGGCTCCTTTAGGTATCTCTAGGGTGGAAGATTCTCTAGAAGAGTGTCTCATTCTAGGTGAGCCTGAGGATTCCTCCGGGGGCACCCTCCTCAGCAGAGCGGAAGTGGTAGCTTCGGCTGACCACTTTCCTCCCCTTACCACCAGGCAGCTTAACCTCCTCCCGGAGACAACATTGGGCTCCAAGGCAAGCAACCTAAGAACCTTCCAAGCAGTGTTCCGAGAGAGCTCAGGGACACGCCCTCGGCTAGTTTTGTTGCTGTTTGTGGCTGCCAGACTCTTCTGGGTTTCTAGGACCTACCTGCCTGGTCTTCCAGGTTGGAAGCAAAACCTGCCTTTGATATCAGTTCCTAGTCTCATCAGGGTCAACTAACAGATAGTTTGGTGGGTAAAAGTCCACAAGAAAGCAGTCAGGGAAAAGACCGGCTGGGCAGAGCAGTGCCTTCTAGGCACTAACACACAGAAGGCATCGCCCTAAAGTCAGGTCAGTGACAGTCAAGCCAGGCGGGGCTGGGGCAAGAAATACCCTGGGAGCTGTCCATCAGCCCATGGGGCTCCTCCCTCTGCAACCCTGATGTGTCAGGTCTGGAAAAAGTACAGAGTCCGGGACAAAGGGGAGGTACTGGACTGTGACCCCACTTCACAAATCCAGCTGTGGATCACTGGCCTCCGCCCCAGCCGGACCTGGCTCTGTAGGGGAGACAGCCCCCTCACACCACACATTCCAGCTGCTAGTGGTGAAGAGGTAACCATGGGAACAAACACAAAGGGCTGTATGTTAGAGGAAAGGACCAGAGGCGATGGCGAAGAGGCCGGGAGGGACTCACATCTTACATTCTCCTAACTGCAGTCATGCCTACTGTAAGAGGCTGAGGCTGGATCAGGGCCTGTCCGGCTGCTGCTAATCCTATCGGGTCTTCTGCAACACTTCTAGTTTTCCTTTTGGAGTGTGGTGTCTTACACTGTGCTGGCCGGTTGATTGAACTCACCTGCACTGAGACAATACAGCTCATTGGATGGCCAGAGATGGCACACAGTGACATTCTTGCCAATAGGGAACCACAGACTACACTTTGCAAAGGGCCCCTCCCTTTACCACTCAGCATTTGTCCAGCATGCCTGTGACCAGAGCTATCCACTCTGCATTCTGGTGGCTTCTGTGGAGACCTCTTAGGTGGTTGAGGAAGTGGCCCTGAGATTCCAGATATCCAGGGAACTCCACCTTATGAAGGAGAAACAGTAATTCCGTGTATCTAACTCCACAATCAGGGTGTGTGTGTGTGTGTGTGTGTGTGTGTGTGTGTGTGTGTGTATAGGGAATAGGTAACAGTTCGGTTCGGTGCTGGTTAGTTTTTTTGTCAATTTAACACAAAGTAGCATCACCGGGGAAGAAGGAACCTCAACTGAGGAAATGCCTCTATCAGATTTCATAGACTGGCCTGTGGTCACGTCTCTGGGACATACTCATGATGGAGGATAGATGTGGGAGGGTCTAGCCTATTGTGGGAGGTGCCACTCCTGGGCAGATGATCCTGGGGATGTGTAAGAAGTCAAGCTGAGCAAGCCATTGAGAGCAAGCCAGTAAGCAGCCTTCCTCCATGGTTCCTGCCCTGACTTCCTTCGATAATGGACTGTGATCAGGACCTCCCTTTCCAGCTGATTTTGGTCAGTGTTCATCACAGCAGCAGAAAGTAACTAGGAGATGTCTCTATGGTATTGATCTACATCTTCCCCCTTAGCCCTCATCAGCAACAGAAAGTAACTAGGAGATGTCTCTACGGCATTGATCTACATCTTCCCCCTAGCCTTCATCAGCAGGGTTTTCAACCTACTACTGATTTATTTTTATTTGAGGTTTTAGGTCAAGGTTCTTTACCATCTGGAAGCTGAGGAAACGTCAATGGGAATAAACAGTTTACAGGAATATTGTGTCGATAGCTGGCTGCTCCTCCTACCACGACAACGCTGAGGAACGCATCTTGCCGTCCTATTCTTCTGCAGAACGAGAACTGATTGTGGTCTCTAACGTCAGTCCCTCCACAGCTGTCACAAAGTCCAGGCCAAATCCCTACATTTTTAGTCCCTAAGCTGGTGGAACTTGTCTGGAGTTCCTCTGCTAAAGTGTGGGGGACAGCATCAGAGTCTCTCACAGACAGATGCCAGGACTTGAAGAAGGAACTGAACCCTTTCCCCCACAACCTGGTGAAAGATCCTTTAGCGGGTTCAGAGCTCACAGAGCCAGGTGTGGTGGGACACATCTGTAATCTCAGCACTTGAGAGGATGAGGCAGGAGGATGGAGAGTTCAAGGGTTCAAGGCCAGCCTGGACTGTACACCGAGACTGTCTCCAAAAAAAAGTGTGTGTGTGTGTGTGTGTGTGTGTGTGTGTGTGTGTGTGTGTGCGCGCACGCGCATGCCAACAGCGGGGAGTCAGTTTCTCCTCCCCCAATGTTCATCGACATAAGGGTAACACAGGGTCACCTATTACTGATGCTAATCTCTTCCTGGGATAACTGAATCTCAAAAATACTGCCTTAATGGGAAAGCTCGCCAATGTCTGTTACGAACTTCATGAGCTAAGGGAAAGGGTGGGTTTGGTTCTAACCCCGACACCTCCAAGCACTCTACTAGCTATTAGATCTCTTCTGTGTCTTGGGTTTCCTGACTTTTAAAGGGAAATAATACTGCCTACCTTAGAAGAATGTGAGGAAGATCAAATCGGCCAAGAGCACGGCAGTTTCAAACAGGGGCTGAGCCTCAGTAACTGAGCATTAGCAAGGAAAGGCTAGCAATTAACGCCTGCCAGGTGGCTGGCTGGTGATGCTGACATGTATGTTGCTGCCAGTTAATCCTTACCACAGCTTCTCTCTGGGCATTACCATCTCTGCTTCACACATGCAGAAATGGAGGTGGAAATGGGTTCCCCAAGCCACCAGGAGGCATCCCTGCTCAGATTCAAACCTAGATCGTTCTGTTTGCACAGTTGCCTTTATGCAAGACTGTTTGTGGCTATTTTTAGTAAGGAATAATAAAAGAATACCAGAGTAAGAGCCAATGTTTGAAGAAATAACACGACCAGGATCTTAAATCTTCAGTTTTAGCTGGAGGCTTTTGTAAACAAAACACAATACGTGAAAAACTAGACTCTCCTAAGACAATGCCCTCGATTCGGAGAAATAGCCCCACAGAAGCAGGCTTGTGATCAAGCTCGGCTCAGAATAGCTACAAGCCCTACAGCACAATGCCCAGCTATTCACCACTGTGTTCCTGGAGGCTGGTGACTTCTCAGGCCATGTTTGAGAAATGTTTACTAAATGAGTTGAACCAATCCAATAACAAAATGCCTCTCTGGAGTTGGCAAAGCAGTGACCATCTTTCCCAAACACTTGAATTCAAAGAAACAATGGAAACTCGATAGGTTAACTGTTGTCCTTCTTTCAAAAGCTTTTTCACTGAAAATTCAAGTTAAATAGCCATCCTGTGTAGCCCTGGCTATCCTGGAACTTGTTCTGTAGACCAGGCTGACCTCAAACTCACAGAGATCCTCCTGCCTCTGCCTCTGCCTGTGTAATTAAAAGCCTATTCCACCACCTCAGGGTTAGGGTAGCTCTGGCTGTCCTGGAACTGGCTCTGTAGACCAAGCTAAAAAAAAAAAAATGAAACAGTATCAATTTGATACAGAGCCTAGAAACTTCCTTTCTCCACCTACATCTCTAGAAAGATCACGGAAGGTGTCTGCCTTTAACCTGGCTTCCCGGAAGATGCGTTTGAGCCTCAGCCCAGAAGGGATTCACCTTGAATTACTATCATGAAATCAGTCTTCAAAAGTGGGGTTTGCCTAACAGACACTTCTTCTCGTTGATGTAACTTTAAAGACAAGTCCCTGAGATTTTTTTTTCCATTTTATTAAGAAAATTTTCCAATGGATGGTGGTGGTGCATGCCTTTAATCACAAGCATTCAATGGACCACCCGGTTCAAGGCCAGCCTGGTGTACGGACTGAGTCCCAGGACAACCAGGGCTACCCAGAGAAACCCCAAAAGTTCAAAAACAAAACAAAACTCACCAAAACCGAGACAAAAAACCAAACCCCCCAAAAGCATGAAGTTTGTTCTGGTTTGGCCAACAATTCCTGGACACGGGGTCCACCTGGTGTGTGGTTGATATACCCAGTGACACTTCAAAATGAATTTTCTCCTTGCCACCGGCTATCAATTACAAATAGCATCTTGGTTGGGGGTGGACCCCTGTGATCTGCTAGTAAGACAGGCAAGAACGTTGCAGTGGCATTCCCAACAGTTGCAAAAAGAGATCGTCACTAAAATGAGAGACCTATAGTGCCGGGGGAGGGTGGCAGGGACGTTGCCACAAAACCTTCCTAACCCCAAGAAAATGAAGCGGTTTTAAAGTCACTCTTACTTTAAACCACACATTCACCACAGCGCACAGACAGGTGAGCAAGTCTAGATACTTTTAACCATGATCTAGCTCTGTCCTCCCACCACCTGAGGACATGTGCAGGTACTGTCCAGTGTCCCCAGGAATCTCATAACTTGCCCAAAGTAACATCACACACCCTTAAAGGCAGGGGTGGAGGGAGGGAGTCCCCTCTTGGTTTCCCTAATGCTGTGTCCAGTTCGACAGGGTTCAGTAACCGCAAACATCTATGTGACTCTGAGAACAGAACACAAACCCTCCCATCACCACCGAGAGTTCTCCTTCCCAACCCATTTCCTAGGCAACCACTGACTTCTACTGTAACTGATTAGTTCGGTGGTTAGGACTAGCAGCAGCGGGGATAGAGGGCTTGTTCAGGATGTGAATGGCCCAGGTTTCAAGTCACAGTACAGTAGGCAAATAAGTTTATGTATAAACTGACTTCAGTTAGCACAAAACTTCTGAGATTCATCAAGAGCTGAGTAGCCGCGGCTCATTTTTGTTGCTTGCTGAGTAGTATTCCATTGTGTGGGCGTGCCACAGTTTATCTGCGTTCATGTTTGTGGAGAAATGATTATTTCCAGTTGTAGACAACCATGGTAAAGTCGCTATGGATACTGTTAAACAAGACTTTTTCTTTATAGACATTTTTTTCACCTATCTTGAATAAATACCTGGGCATGAATATGTTGGGTCACAGGTTGGTATATATTTAACTTTACAACAAACTTATGTTCTTAACCTCTGAACTCTACTCCCATAGGACGTCAGTAACTTATTAACATGTTTTATTTCTCATATATGATGAGTATCCCTGAAGGCAGGGAACCCATCCCCAATTTCTCGGATGCCTCCCACATGGTAAATGTTTGCTAAATAAATAAATGTCCTCTGTTCTTAATCTTATTTGATGTTATGATAGCCTAAGAAAACTAGTTTGGGGCACACAAGGAAAAAAAAACGACAACAAACAGAAGGCAGTGGAGTGGCAGGGGTGAGGGTGGGGGTGGGTGCTGCTCCCTCGGGAAGGTGAAACACTGTCTGGCCAGAGACTTAGCTCTGCTTCTTTTTGCTATGACCTCTCCCAGATCTTGAGCCCTTCTGTGACCTTTCAGGAAGACAAGGGCAGCTCCAGGACAAGTGATACTCAGGAAAGGGAGGAAGGTGTCACTGCAGCTGAGGTCACACTGTGGTTAGAATTACACACTTCTGTCAAACAGGCAGGCACAGGGAGCAGCAAGTCATGAAATTCTACCTTCTGGAAGGAACCAACAGAGCCGAAACACTGCTGGGGTCCCCCAACACTCATTACAGGCCCACTTGGTTTTGGTTAACGTACCATGAGAGCCACGTGAACATGCAAAGCAGGAATAACTTTTGAGAAGGAAATGGTGGTGTTTTAATTTTTGGGGGGGGGGATTCAAGATAGGGTTTCTCTGCATATATCCCTGGCTGTCCTGGAACTCACTCTGAGGATCAGCTTGCCTCTGCTTCCTAAGTGCTGAGGTTAAAGCGTGTCCCACCACCACCCGGCTTAAAAATTTAACTACAAGGAAATGATAAATTTCTGAATAGATCTGAACATTATACAGTATATACAAGTATCAAAATATATCACACGACACCCCATAAGTATGTACAACTTTTAACACATTAGTCAAAAACTGGTAACTTAACACTGTAGCCAGCTGTAAGTCATATATCAAGAATAACTGAGTTAAAAATGAAGACTGTGTGGCCGGCATTGGGGTGTTCAGCTGTATCAACTCCCAGCTACAGGGAAGCCGAGGAAAGAGTAGCTTGAGAAAGAGTAGCTTGAGGCCAGGATCCAAGGCCAGCACAGATAACAGGGAGGGGAGGGGGGAAGGAAGGGGAGAGGAAGGGGAGGTGTGGAGACTAAGAATGATCCTGGCCTTGTCTTCCTTAGAGGTTCACTATACAAAATGACACATATCCTTCCTGCATTTAAGGGAAAACTTCTCTTTCCCATAGATCAATTCCTTCCTTGAAACCACAGAATTGACTCCATATTCAACCTACAACTCCTTAGAATCAAATCACTGGTGGACTTTCTGTACACCACAGAAAAGCCTTGGGAAGTTTCAGTATGATCTAAAATCGTTCTCAGCAAAACAACCTTGTTTCACAAAACAGCATCACCTCAGCTAGGCTCAGGTATTTTTGGCAATCTCGGTGTCCTTTGTTCCCAGGTCACTGCAAATGGAAATTTGCTTAGAATTCTTCAACCATGAGTTTGGGAGAGGTGAGTGAGCTGTCTTATTCAGACAGTACCACACTGAAGCCATCCTAGGCAGATGGATGTTTATCCTATTCTTAAAGTCTCCAGGGAAGTAAATTCTCTATAGCATCCCTTGGTAACCTTCTCCAGGGTTTTATCAAGGGTTTGGTAAGGAAGTCCTGATGTAGAAACCAATAAAAATATTAACTTTATGAGCCTAGCTCCAAGCCCTGGAAAGGGCATGTGTTTGGCATTTTGCCATATTGGTGGAGGGATGTATTTACAAAACAGGCTGTACAAACAGAAGCCATTTGCTAGGGGCAGATGTGGGAAGTTGATCCAAGGGAAATTGCCACAATAAACTCCATTTCAACCTGGACACTATGTGCATGAGTTATTGTTGGTTACAGCATTTTAAGCAAATTTATTTCCTTGTCAATTCCTACTTTTTGTTTCTAAACAGATTAGGAACGGGAGGCGAAATTCTACAGCTCTGAAGCTCTCAACTGATTAGGTGGCTATGAAAAACCAGGTCTTAGGAAACAAACTTTACATTTCCTTCTTTCTCCCTCTATCTCCTTTCCCACAACAATCATAGAACGCTTTTAAAGTCAGGAAAAAGAAACCTTAAAAGAGGGAAGACTTCTGTGATGAGAGAGAAACAAAGCATAGGAAAAAGTACTTTTCTAAAGGAGCCACTGAAATTAATTGAAATCTAGGTCAGCTTCTGATGAAATCACTTGGAGAGAAGGTGTTTTCATTGGGACCGTAATCCCACTAGCCTTTAAAAACTATTAGAAAATAGAAAAAGCACGGGTCTTTGGAAGCCCACGTACCCAATAGTTCACAACAATCTCTCCATGGGAATTACATGGATGTGGTGCTCAGCCGAAAGCAAAGTGTCCTACATCTGTGAGCGCGGCAACACTAAGATTGGGTGGGTGGGGGCTGGGGGATAACGCCAAAGGCTTTAGAGAAAAAGAGGACTACACCTCACCCCCACGGCGAGGAAGTTTTAGCTAGCTCTCTGGCAACACAGAGCAAAGCAAATGTCAGGTGCAATTTCATTTCCATGCTACCTGACAGCGGAACACCCTCCTGGAAATCATTGGCTTGGCTCTGGAGTCGGTGGGGGAGGGGCGCCCCTCAAACTACTTTGGAGCCTCCCAGCTAGGGACCAATCCAGTAACATTAAGAAAGGCAAGGCGGTCTAAACTCCGCAGGGGCCCTGGTGGGAAGTAATTTATCAAAATTAAAATATTTCACAGATCATTTCTCCTGAAGCGTTTTCACGCTGTCAGTCACCAGCAATCCTGTTGGAGTTGCAGCGCACCCTCCCCCTCCTACCCCCGGCCCGGGTGAGAAAGACCAGGCCTGGAGTGTCAGGAGCCCCTCGGAGCGCGCCACCTGCCCGCAGCAGGCTGGCTGGGTCCCCCGGGAGACCTACTCCAGTTCCGGCTTCTGGAAGTCCCCGGCCGCCCCTGCCCGAGTCTCCGCGCCCGGCACTCACCATTGCCTCCCGACCCCGCGGGGCTCCCGGCCGCCGCCAAGTTCAAACCCCGCGGCCAGGGCGCGCGGAGCATCGCCAGCGGCTGCGCGCGCTCAGCAACGGGCGACGGCAGCGCCCTGCGCCCGGACGCGCGGCTCGGGCTGCGGCTCCCGCTCCGGATGTGGCTACGGCCACCACGGGTCCCCGGCGAGCCGACCCGTCCGTCCCTGCGGGGTGCTGCACCGCCACGCCTCCCGGCCGGGGTCGCGCACGCACGGGGCCGCGCTCGCGGCGCGCAGCCTCCAGGTAATCCTCCAGGAAGCGTCCGCGATTGGCCCGCGCTCAGCGTTATATTTGCATGTCAATAGCACCGAGCGCGCCAGGAGGCTGGAAGACCCGGAGCGTACAGTGGTGGCACTCCCCCGCGATCCTCGTGGTGTTAAAGTGAGGCGACCCACGCGCGCACCCTCTCTCCCTATCAGTTTGCACCCCGCGGTGTCTTCTTTGCACAAGCCACAAACAAATAGCAACCTCCAGGAGCCCGCGCTCGCTGTCTGGGAGCCATCCAGTTAGTAATTGACCAAATGAAGCATGATGAAGCAAGGTAAAAAGTTCACAGCTTTTTAAAAAGCTCACATTACAAGGAAAATAACCACCTTTTTTTTTTCTTCTCTCGGTGGGTCCTCCTTTCAGCGGGTCAACCAGACAGATTCAGGTTGTTGGTGATGGGGTCCAGCTGCTGTCCCACACCCGCCCAAGCCCCTTTTAGTTTCCTTGAGCATCACCCCAGACCAAGGGAAGGTTATTTCAGCCATATGTTAAGGAGATTTATGCTCAGCTTTTCACATTTTTAACATTGTATACGTTTTAAAATATTATATGCATATATTTTTATATGCTTTTAAACATTACGTATGTTTCCATTGGTTCTGTACTTATGATATGGTTGATCCGTTAACATTAAGGAAAGCCTGGTGTTATTTTCAGTGTCATCTTTCTTCAAAGGCTGTCCCAGCCCCTTTCAATGGAAGCTAAGATCCCCCCAGTACGTTTAATTGCTTTCATATGTCTTCTCCAGAGATTATCATAACAGTACGATTTGCAATTGGCTTTATTCTCTCTCAAGCAGAGTCCCTATTGTTAAATTTCCAGGTTCCATATGGATAGCAATATGTATACACACAGACACAGAAAAAAGACTTCTAACTAGGTAGGCGGCAGCTGGGAGCCTTAGTTACTGCCCAGCTGGTACCATTTGCCTATGCTTAGCTGAACTGTTTGTTGCATCCTTATGGGCTGCAGGGGCATTAGCAGCCACAGACCTCTTTTGAAAATATGGACAGCCTGCTCCCAACTCCAAAGGTATTATCTCTGTTAAAACAGTATTTTCTTTTACATGTGGTATCTATCACAAGTAGTTATTACCACATGGTCACAGGGTGTCCACACTGTTGCTAGGCATCCGAGGCAGGCAGCTGATGTTGCTGTTTCATGTTCTAATGACTTATGGGAATCCAGTGTTAGAAAGGGGCCTCCAGGGCCTGAGCGATGGCTCAGCGGTTAAGAGCACTGACTGCTTTTCCAAAGGACCCAGGTTCAATTCCCAAAATCCACATGGCAGCTCCAGTTCCAGGGGATTTGACACCTTTACACCAATACACAGAAAATAAAGTAAATTATAAAAAAATTAAAAGTTTAAAAGATTAGAAGGGGCCTCCAAGAACTCAAGGTTAGAGAAGAGGTAGTCCTTACAGTTTATAGTGTTGGGGAAATGAACAGTTAGGTCGAGAACTCAGCCAGTCACTCGAAATCCTCTCTTGACTTTGTACCTACCTGATTAACTCTGCTAAGTCCTCAGGGTCTTAGGAACTATCCTTTTGTTGTTGTTCTTGTTGTTTTCTCAATTGTTTGGTTTGGTTTGATTTCGGTTTTTGTTTTGTTTTGAGACAGGGTTTCTCTGTGTAGTCCTGGCTGTCCTGGAACTCACTCTGTAGATCAGGCTGGCCTCGAACTCAAAGATCCACCTGTCTCTGCTTCTCCAGTGCTGAGAATAAAGGCCTGTGTCACCCCGCCTGGCTTAGGGGAACTTTCCTAAGGGTGAAACAGACCCCTATACTTGTGTGAAACACCACTTTAAGTCCACAGTGCAAAAGCACAGTTTGGGTCCAAATCTTACCTCCCATACAGCCTGTACGGTACCATGTAATTCATCTCTAAGACCAGAGGTCCTAGAACAACACTTTGTCTTATGTCTGCAATTTAGAGACCTGGGGTATTTTTAGAGATGGAAGGAAAGCAACCTGCCTCGTGGGACCCAAGATGAGACATGAAATGATGAAATCTCAGCCACAATACAGAATCATGTTGGTGTCTGTCTGCATACACTGTGGGTAAGTTCTCTGACCTGGTGCCTCTTTTGCAGTGGTTTGCCCTTGCCTGCAGAGCAAAGCGAGCAAGGGAGCGGGAATCAGCATGTGCCCAGTGTGTGCAGCAAGGGGGCAGGAATCAGCATGTGCCCAGTGTGTGCATGTGTGAATTCCCAGTCGCTGACTGAAGATGTTCCCTGTGAAGTCACACTCGGCTTTAGTGCCCGTATTAAAAGTGCCTTTCGAAGGTATGTTTTACATTAGGATTCAAAGACTTTTATTGGAATATTAATAAAGAAATAGAACTTTAGAAAGTTACTTTTTGCACTCTCCCCTCCTCAAAAGCTTTGGTGTAGATTAAAAAGACCAGAGAAGCAGGGCTAACTCCCCATCCCACCAGCCACAATATATGTTTTTATAATATATGTTGTGCCTTGAAAATATTAAACCAAATTTTACTTACAAGTAGTCTGTCATTAGTCTTAGGAACTCAGTGTGGCTTTTCCCCTCTATTTTTTTCCAAATAAGAATTATTATTATGTGAGAACTATATTTAAACATGCTTTTTACACATATAAAATAGAACCCTTCTCTTGCCATAGCGATTCCTTGTATCTAGAAGGAATACAACAAATTCCTTGGTTCATCTGCACACTCTTGAATATTGACACTTTAGGAAAACAATAACCATATCCGCTGAATATTCTGGGGCCTATGTAAGAGTTAATATCAACAGCATAAAACCAAGAAAGAAGATTCAAAATACGAATTTACTGCTTCACAGAGAAAACATTAGGAAGATGAGGATGCGCTGCTTTCTGAAATGATGTTTGGGTTTTGTGGGAGCATTATACAAGTTTTGGTCCAACAGTCACTCTCATAAATATATTTTAAGTTTTTGAGAGACCGTAAAATGTGAAAAGCGAACAACTAGTCCAGTGGGGGCGGGGGTGTTGAAATGGAAGTGTAAAGCAAGGAAACTCATCTAAGGCCACTCCAAATCTAAGAAGTGGCTTATTTTATAGGTAGTGGATGTAAAGGGGGAAACTTAATGACATTTACAACTTCCAAGAGTCTCTTTGTCCTTTCCCCTCCTCCTGCTCCTGCTAGCACTGCACTTTCCCCTAAATAATGCTCAGGCCCAAACCCCCCAGCCCACTCCTTCCTTCTTTCTCTCCTCTTGTTTAAGGCATCTTCAACTCCAGCTGGCTAAATCCTGTCTACAAGGGAACCTCCAGGTGTTCTGTTCTTTGGAGCCCCAGGATCAAGGGCCTACATAAAGGCCTTTATGCAGCCTGGCTGTTACCCAGAAAGCTACACAGGCTCAGAACTTTAAGAAGAGAGGGGGGCAAGGACTAGGTAGGCAAGGTTCATTCATCACTGCGGCTGCAGCAAACATGTTACTGCAGCGGTCCCCTGCAGCAAGCATGGTTAGCTGGAGTAGAGGTGGGACCCTGTATAAAACCCACTCTGCTTTAAACAGAACCAAAGGAAAGGACAAAGCAATGACATTAGAGGAAGGGATGATGTAAACTGGAAGGGACAGTTTCAGGTAAGGATGGTTCTTGTCCTCATCGAAGTGACAGGTCATTGTCAACATTATGAAGGCTGTTAATAAGTCACAGTCACCCAGGTCAGCATCCCAAGTTGCTAAGGAGACACCAATTGAAAACATGCTTTCTGGGATGTCTTGGTTGAAAGATTTGAATTTTAGAAACGGAAAGCAACCTGAATATTCGTTTAAAATATAAATTAAGAAGTAAGCATAACACTGGAAAACAGAGGTTGAGGGCTGGGCATGTAGTTCACGTGTGCCTGTCATCAGCTCTCAGGAGGTGGAGGAAGAAGGATCAGAAACTCAAGGTCATCTTCAGCTATATTACAAGTTCGAGGACAGCCAAGGATACGTGAAATCCTATCTCAAAAAATTAAAAAGTGGTACAAACAGAGACAGACGGGCCGATCACAGCTTAAGACCTCTGCACTTCACTGATAGGCATTGCCTAAATATTTACTTGTTATATGGGGTGTTTATGTGGAATTCTGAAACTTTGGGGTTTTTTTTGTTTTACTTTATTTCTTTCTTTTCTTTTTTTTTTTTTTTTTAAGTTTTCGAGACAAGGTTCCTCTGTGTCTATCCTGGAACTCTCGTGGTACACCAGGCTGGCCTCGAACTCACAGAGATCCGCCTGCCTCTGCCTCCAGAGTGCTGGGATTAAAGGCGTGCGCCACCACCACCCACCGCCCGGCAGTTTGGGGGTTTATATCCATTCCTCCATTATTTTGGATGACAGTGTCTAGAAAGCAAATAAAATCCCAATAGAATGACAGTGGCTGACAACGGCACACCCGTGCTTACTTAGCACTTTTGTGTCACCAACCACATTACACACTTCAGGGCCTGGAGAGACGGCTCAGTGGTTAAGAGCACTAACTGCTTTTCCAGAGGACCCAGGTTCAATTGCCAGCACTCATCAGCTCACAAGTGTCTGTAATTCCAGTTCCAGGCAACCTGATACCCATGGCAAAACACCAATGCATATAAAATAAAAATAAATGAAAGAAACTAACTTCAGTGCCTAAAATAATCTGACAACCTAAGGACAGCCGAGTTCTAGGCATGAGTAAATTACTCAAGTTTCATTTCTACTTATATTTTAGTTGGCAGAATTTAGGAAGTTTCAGAATAGCTTAAGATGAAGAAATTACCACATTCATCCTCATTCTCTTTCCTCGGCCTCTTCAATTTGGGATCCACCTACGAAGTCCCCACTCTGGGTATTAGATGGCTGAAGGCCTAGCTGTCACTTCAGGAAGCTCTCTGCTGCTCAGGAGCAGACTCCAGTCGCTAAAGACAGTTCTTCAAAGCTGTCCCAGCACACAGGAGGCCGAGGCTCTCAAAGTGGGGCCAGGCTGGCCTTCACAGCTGAAACTGTGTGAAAGGGAGGGAGGATAAATCTCCGTCCTCAGTCTCCTGAGGGAAAAATGGTTGGAGCGGTTGGAGCATGGAGCAGGGTCAACAGCTTCAGGAGCTTGCCAGCGGAGGACAAGGTTAGCTCATCTCACTGAAGCTCGGCTTTTCCTGTGTAAAACAGGAGCAATTAAACCTCCCACAGGTGATGATGAAGATCATACTGGGTAATCATTGAGTGCGTGTGTTTAGGGGAAGGGACTAGGTTGTTTGGATCCCCTCTGTTGGGTTCCTGGAGACCCCACCTTCCTCCCAGCTGGTGCCTTTCTCTGGCAAGGCACGAAGGAATCATCACAACCCATAGGCACTTTAGAAGAATCCTCTAGTTCTCAACCTGTGGGTCGCGGCCCCCTTGGGGGTCGAATGACCCTTTCACAGGGATCGCTGATCAGATATTTACACTATGATTCAAAACAGTAGCAAAATTACAGTTATGAAGTAGCAACAAAAATTATTTTGTGGTCCGGGGGTCGCCTCAACATGAGGAAGTGTACTGAAGGGTTGCAGTGTTAGGAAGGTTGAGAGCCACTGCTCTGGTCAGAGGCATTTTTTCTCCCATAGGAGACATTACAACTCTTCAGAACTAAAGCGGGAGGGCGAGGAGAACCTCAGGGAACACAGGGACACTGGAAGAGTTGAGTCCTACATGGAGATTCTGGTGAACACGCGTGGAAGTCAGGGAAATGTGTGCCTGGGCTAGAGAGAGCTCGTCCTTTCCACTAACCTACTGCCCAGTGACTTAGAACAGGCCCAAGGAGTCTACAGAAGTCAAATGGGCAGAGTCCTGGTCAGTATGAGGAGGTAACAGACACCATGATCCCAGCTGGGAGCATGCGCATGGGGAGACAGCAGCCCAGAGACAGAGGTATACCCTCTTATTCTCCACGCACGCAAGCGTGCACGCACACACACACACACATACACACACACACTGGGTTGGGGGTGAGAGAGACAGAGACAAAGACTTTCTTCAGGTTCCTTTTTACAGAGTTGCTAGAGGCTAGACCAGCCCCTGAGTTGGCTGCTGCTAAGTTTCTGTCTCCTGCCTAAATGAGATCTCCCAAAGCAAACTGCTCAGGTTTTAGAAAAGAAACAGTTCTCTCTCTCTCCTGATATGTCAGTGGCTCATGATTTGTACCCAGCAAACAATCAAAGGGCTTCCCAGTGCATCTGGCATCTCTACGAGTTCAGAAACATAGCTGTGGTTATCTTGCCTTACAGTTCTGTGGGCTGTAGTTAAGTTGGAGAGAATGTGCCCAGGAAGTAATCCCAGGGCTGTTAAGAAAGGCCCTATAGGATGAGCAAGAGGAGGGAAGGAGTAATTCAGGGGAGGAGTCTCGAGGTCCCAGAGCATCAAACAGCACGGGTCAATGGGATAGTATAGGTAGCTAGAGAAATGGCAAGTAATTAATATACTCAGAGAGGCAGTCGGTGGACAGTGATGGCCTCCTTGCCATCAGCGGGATTCAGATCATCTGGTGTAGGCTAGGAGAAGTCACTAAAACCTTTGCTTCAGTATCATGGCTTGCTGTGGTTGAAGTCCCATTGCTGCATATGGGGGACAGGCCAAACAGGGAATGCTGGGCTCCCTGACCTTGGCCTTAGGCGTTTGCCACCCTGATAGAATCAATCCAGCAGGGCCAGCTCATACTCTGCAAACAACACAGACTATTAGAGCCCTGGCTGCAGCCCTTACTAGGTGACCTTGGACTCTTCACTTCCCTCAAGTAAAGTGAAGGTGGCCTCAACTGTGAAGGAGGAGCTTAACATTGATCCAAACCACACAGCTGTCGGCGTCTTAAATCCACTAGGTCACAGAAACGTACTTAGAACGGTTCTTTTTTTTTTTTTTTTTTTAAATATTTATTTACTATGTATACAATATTCTGTCTGTGTGTAGGCCTGCAGGCAAGAAGAGAGCACCAGACCCCATTACAGATGGTTGTGAGCCGTCATGTGGTTGCTGGGAATTGAACTCAGGACCTTTGGAAGAGCAGGCAATGCTCTTAACCTCTAAGCCATCTCTCCAGCCCTAGAACGGTTCTTGGTATAAAGCAAACGCGTGTTTGAATCTTAGCTCCTATTAGCACTTAAAATCACTGTGTTCTTGTGGGGAGAGAATGATGATTCTATATTCGACTCACAGTATTCCCATAAATGTTCATACACCCCATGTAAAAAAACTCTCAGGAAAGAACACCCACTGTGTGTTATCACTAGCCAGAGGTAGAAAAGTCTAGCTGCAATTCCGACAACTCCCTCTCGCCAGCTCATGCCGAATCTGCCAGTCTGGGCCGGAGAAAGTTTCTTCCTTTTCAACCTTGAAGCTCTGAGCAGGGTTGAGGAGAACCACTCACTTGGTACGTGAAGGGCGCTGACTCCAGAAAGGCATGTGACCCAGGTGACAACAAGTGCTGCTGCCCAAGACCTTGCAAGGTAAGACTCCATCAGCGACAGGTCCTTAACAGCGTGGGTTCAACTGGAGTGCATTCAAATCCAGAGTGAGCACAGGGTGGCGCATGGAGGAGTATGTAGGACAGGACAGGCTCAAGCCGGACGGCATTCAGAACCCCGGCTGTCCCTGCCAGTGAGGATTTTAACTGATCACGTCTGGAAGACGCGAAGACTGAAATCTTTTCTGGGGTATGTTCTCATGGGGACTGTAAAATTTTTATTTTTTAAAAATGTAGAATTTATTTTTATTTTATGCTCATTGGTGTTGTGCTTGCATGTATGTCTTCCTGAGGCTGTCAGAAGCCCTGGAACTGGAGTTACAGGCAGGTGTGAGCTGCCATGTGGGTGCTGGGACTTGAACCTGTGTCCTCTGGAAAAGCAGCCAGTGCTCTTAACCACTGAGCCTCTCTCTGTTTTTTTGTTTTTTTAGGATTTATTTATTTATTATATATACAGTGTTCTGCCTGCATGTATGCCTGCAGGCCAGACGAGGGAACCAGATCCCATTATAAATGGTTGTGAGCCACTGTTTGGTTGCTGGGACTTGAACTCAGGACCTCTGGAAGAACCGCCAGCACTCTTAACTGCTGAGCCATTTCTCCAGCCCCTTCTCTCTGATTTTTTTTCCCCAGAAAAATATTCAAGTTTCTTAGGACATAGATAAAGACCCAGATAGGTTTGGGAAGGAAGGGCAACATATTGACTCAGAGGTAGGATAACTGTGACTACTGTCTTTGGTTTTTGACTTGTCTTTTAACAGGCATGGTTGTCACTTGGTATCTCTGAGGACAGTTTTCTCCTGCTCCCGCCCCTCTGCCAGTCTGAAACTGTGGATATTCAAGCCCCTGGGTAAATTGCACAATCTTTGTGTATAACCTCCTACATCATGGGCCTGATTCCGGTTGGCTAACGTGGAGACCTACTGTGCTGTGTTCCTGTGTGAGCACCTGCCAGATAGCTAGGTGGGGGACAGTACAAGAGAAAAGCTGAGCGACAGAAAGAAACCTGGGCCAGGAGGCGCCCGGGAATGGAAACCACCAGCTCGGCTCACAAGCAGTAGGGACAAGGTTTAAAGCCAAGCTGGAGTGTCTGACTCTAATCTCATTTGATACCTAAAGAGAGCGCGAAGGCAGGTGAGTCTTTGGTGAACTGGCATGATAAATAACAAAATGACCTATTGATATCTGTCCTGATGACTAAAAGTATCTTGTTTCCCCAGGGCTGCAGGACCTATGACTTGCTGCTTCCCTGACTCATCAAAGACACCAACAATTACTGCGGAGCTACTCAGAAGACAACAGCATGCCTGCTACTTTCTAACAGAAACGTGGTCAGAGAGTTGGCATTTCATACCCTCCCATCCTGTCAGGGCTCTGGCCTTTCACAAAAGACCTGTTGCTACTTTTCTTAGCACCAATAATACCCTATTATGCTTTCTTTCTTACTCCCATGTGTGAAGTCTTGGCTACATAGAAATACTTTAAACTTAAAGGCCCACCAGCATGGCCATTCAAGTGCCTTAAGGATACCTCCATAGTGAGGAAACGTAACTTCATGAGAGAGGTTTTTACTAAAAAGGAAAGTGTCTGGGGTAAAGCAAATTGGGACTGTAGAGATGCAGGTGACTTTGATGACTGTTCACAACTGAGGTGCGGAGTGGAACGTGTGCCTATTTTAAAGGGGTGGAATCAGTTTCCCACCACCTACCATCATGTGTAAATTCTAATATTTATGCTTAAAAAATAAAAACCTTCCACCAGCAAGCTGGCAGCCTTGTCGGTCTTAAAGGGCTTGCTGCATTTGCTTTCAAAAGCAAAACCAAAGAACCGGATATGGTGGCCGTTTTGGCAGCTCGGTTGCATTCCTGACCTTCAGGAGCCAAGGCACTGCCCCTTATTCTTTCAACACCTGCAGACAGTGAGCCTCTGAAAGAGGTCCCAGCAGGCTCTCTCCTAGAGCCATCATCTCCCGTGGTCCCTCTCATCTGCCTCATGTCACAGTTTACACTTTCATGTGCAGATTCTAGCCCCCCCGACTTCTCAGTTTCCAGCTTATTTGCTCTTAAGCATGACTTCTCCTTCCTTGTAGGTGTCCAGGAAACTGTTCACTTCCAAGCCGGATGTCACTGTTATTCTACATACCTTAGCCTCTTGCCTAGGAACCAAAAGATAAAATGGGATAGAATTTTTTTTTTAAAAGTTCTTGTAGCCAGCACCTTTGGGAGGCATCCAAAGGTTGTTTATGTTGGCTAAAGTCAAAAAGGTCACAAACACTTGAGCAGATCTAACTGGCTCTTGATTGCCATTGCCTCATGGGAGAAATCAGGACAACAGTCTTGCCCAGCAATAGGTGACTGACTGCCTGGGTTTGCACACAGCTCAGGCTTTGTGTACCTGACTTCTAGTCTGTACAGTAATACCTAAAGGTAGCCACCACCAGTCCCATTCCACAGAAAAAAAAAAGGCCAGCTTAAAGTAACTTGGAGGTCCATCAGTGAAGAGGGGGAGAACAGGAATGCTGGTTCCAAATACAGGCTTTCCCCACACCAGCCTGGATAACCAAAAAACTCAAGAGCTATTGTACGTGAAATTAGTTCAGCAAGTGGACAGAGTGTGTCTGTCTCCTAGAGGGAGGAGGAAGGAAGGTCTTTCTCTGTAGGCAAAGACCACAGCTATTGAGAGAATCAAAAGAAAGCTATACATAAACTATTTTACCAACGGGAGATGGGTAGAGCCCTTAATACATTCCTCTTAAACAGCATGCCTCCTGCCAAGTGCAGGGCGCTGTGCCCGATTCCACCTACATTAGCGCAGCTATAGGGGACTGCTTTCAAGGCACCTTTAATGACTCAGATGGTTACAATTTGCCAGCATTCCCTGGTTTCTGGATTGCGTACCTGACTCATATTTTCCTTTGTCTGGGTTTCGGTCTCTCCCTTAACCCCCGTCTCCACTATGAAAATCCTAGTCAATTTCCTAGGGTCTATGTGTATTCCTTTTTTCAGAGGCACTTCTGCGGTCCTTACTGAAAAACCTCTGCATGTTCAGAAAGGTGTCCACCATCTACTACAGACTCTAGCACATTTTCCCTTAGTTAACATACTGATAGAATTAAAACAAAAGTCTCTTGGGGTTGGGCAATGGCTCAGGCATTAAACACACTTGTTGCTCTTGCACAGGGCCCAGTTTCCAGCACCCACATGATGGTTACAGCTGTCTTTAGCTACAGTTCCAGAAGATTCAACACAGACAAAATACCCATACTTATAAAATAGTTGTAGTGTGTGTGTGTGTGTGTGTGTGTGTCTCCCCTTCTAGCTTAACAGTGTTCCAAAACCAGGGAATCCACCTCATCCACCTCGGATGTCCTGCGGTGCACACACAGCACATGTAGATATACTTGAATTATGGTCCTACAGGCCATACCAGGAGAATTGCAATCAATAAGATTACAATTACCTAGCAAGCCTAGGCCCTGGGTTTGATTCCCAGCACAGCAAAACAAAACAAAGCATATAACTCTTTGTTAGAAGCCTGTCTGAGGTCTGTCTTTAAAAAAGCCTCCCACATCATGAAACAAAGGCCCATCACCTCACTTTTGTGAGCCCAGGTTGCCCTCCTTGATCCCTTTAGTTAAAGAAGCCCCATTCTCTCAATATCTGTCCTCACGTGCTCTAGCCTTTTTTTTTTTCTGAATTGTGAACTAAGCTTTTGGTGCTTGCCATAAACTGCCGTGGATCACATATGGCTATCCTGTGTTCCCAATCGGATCTACTACAGAACCCAGTCTGTACTAAGAACGACTCTCATATTTTCAGCAGGGTCTCAATCTCTACCTTTCTTGTTTAACCCTTTCATTTTCAACATTCTGAGGGGAGGGAGGGCACACATGCATGTCTGCCACAGCATCCATGTGGAGGTCAGGGAAATGCCAGGGACTTGGATCTCTTTCCACGCTGTGGGTCTTGGAGATTTAGCTTGGGTCATCAGTGCCTTTGCCTGATGAGCCACCTTGTTGGTTCTAATCCCTTCTTGATACCAAAGGGCCTCAAGAGCCTCTCTAACTCTGTTCCTCGGCCTGTCCCTGTCTGCCTGCTCCTACTACAGTGTGCCCCCACGGTCTTGACACCGTCATAGTGAGCCCACATGTGCTTCCTTCGCTAGATGGAAACCCACCAAATGTTCTATTGGAGATTTAAAACTATCAACTTCACCAGACAAATAATGCTTTAAAACCTGTTTATGGTGAAAACCCCGCATCACTAATTGTCAGTTGAGAACTCTTCTCCCATCTGTTCAGCAGCTGCCAGATTGTGAGTATCTCTGTTTAGTCCAGTATGAGATTCCGACTCTTTCTAGAATAGCTTCGTCCCTGTCTCAGCTAAGCATGCTTCCCTCCCATTCCCTGCCCACACCCACCATGCTCATTTCTGCCTGTGCTTGTGTCGGAAGACCCTGCTTCGGTCCATAGTCACGTCTGTGTCTGAGGGAGCACTGGTCTCTTTCCCATGTGTAGGAATGAAAAACTGTGACAGGCCTTGAAGCTTCCCAGAAGGAACTGTCCGAGCCAGTGATTTACAGCCTTGGTTTCCTTGTTAACTGACTGCCAGACTTCAGGAAACTGGAGCCAACCCATGTGAGCCCCCCTCCCACTCTCCTCACCCCCGGCAGCTGGTGTGAGCCATAGCCTGGAGACCAGTGTGTAACAGTTGTGGAGAACAGACGACTGGGAGGGCTTGGTGTGGAGTGGAGGTGGGGCAGGAAGGAAATGTGTTCTGGAATCCTCATAGGCACTCTAGCTAAGTAGGATGGTGGTGCTTCCTCACAGTTAGCAGACACTTCCATACAGGGCTGTGTGAAAGAGACTGGATTTTAGCCTCCCTTAATATCTGAAAATATGTAGGAGACAACAAACAAAACAGTAACCTAGAGAAATATAGTAAGTAATCAACGTTGCTGGAAATAGGTATCTTCCTACATATATATATTCACCCATCTACCACACACACACACACACACACACACACACCCATCCACACGTTGACAGAGAATTCTTGTTTTGAAAAAAAAAAGCGGGGGGAGGGGAGTGCTGTGGGACAATGGTCTGTATCCTGTTACTTGTATTTTAATAACACGCTGATTGGCCAGTAGCCAGGCAGGAAGTATAGGCGGGACAACGAGAACAGGAGAATTCTGGGAAGAGGAAACAGTCGGTCTGCAATTGTCATCCAAACACACTGCCTTGCCAAAAAAGGTACCAAGCCACGTGGCTAACACAGACAAGAATTATGGACTAATATAAGTTATAAGAGTTATAAGAAGCCTGAACTAATGGGCCAATCAGTTTATAATTAATGCAGACCTCTGTGTGTGTCTTTGGGATTGAACAGCTGTGGGATTGGGTGGGACAGAAACCTCTGTCAACACACACCCTCCCACACACACCCATCCACCCACATATACACCCATCCATGCCCTCACACGCATACATACTTATACACACCCTCACACACATATACACTCATATACACCTTCACACACATGCACACTCACCCATCTACCCACACACTCATACACACTCCCACACACATACACACTCACCCATTCTCCTACTCATACCCTTCCATATATACACATATCCATCCACGGCCCCCCACTCATCCATCCATCCCCTCACACACATGCACACTCACCTATCTATCTACCCACACACATATACACACTCCTATACACCCTCACACACATACACACTCATCTACCCCCCCACCCCTCCACATAGATACTCACCCATCCACCCACTCACCCACACAGATACACACTCTGCCACTCCCCATCCACACACACATACACACCCATCCATTCCTCCCACATATATTTAAAAACCTTTACTTCCTGACACATAAGAAGTTGAGGACATTTTACAGACTTTGAAACTCTATCTTTTAAGCTAATTTTACACTAAATCAGACAGAGTGAAGAGAGAATCTTGATTTGTTTTTACACTTTGTCCTAATGCTACTGAGCTGTTCAGTTGCAATTTTTATGTTTTATATGCTTTACCACAACTAAAATTATTTTCATCTTGAAAAGCAAAGAACAAGAAATGAAGAAAAAGGAAATAATCTAATTTCTTCATGAGAACCTGCTCCTGGACTGCTATGTAAACCCACCATGCTCCCTACCCAACCGCCAGCCGTCTAGCCTGGAGCATAGTGTCTCCTTCTTTATATGGAGACAAAGCAGGGAAACAGACAGGAGTTTGCAGAACCAGAAGGGAGAGCTGACAGTTGTCCCCTTGGGAGTCTTGTTGCTCAACCCCAGCCAGCAGGCTATTTTTAACATTACTCACGCAGAACAAAGGAAGTTTCTGAAAACTGAGATACTAGTCTATACTATGTCCCTCCTATGTGATTTCAACTTAAAAGTCTACCAGTGATCCAGGGAGGATGGCCATCCTAACAAGCCAGAGTGGAGGAAGGATTCCAGCTCCGTGTCTCCCTCAGCCTTCTCCCTGTACCCAGCCCATCCCTGCTTTAACGCAGGGAAGGGTTTGTTGTTCCAGCTGACCCAATTTGGAGTCGCTTTTCTTTGGAGATGGTTGAACAGACAAGCAGCAAATGTAACGAATGCTTCCTTTAACTCTGCGAATTCCAGGATGAAGTTGATGTTCTCGAGGTATGAGACAAGAGCCTCTTCGTGCCAAGGATATTCATCTCCATACACTGAAATTCACTCCCTTAAGAAGGCAAACGAAAGCAGGGCCTGGAGAGATGGCTCAGCGGTTAAGAGCACTGGCTGCTCTTCCAAAGGTCCTAAGTTCAATTCCCAGCACCCACTTGGCAGCTTTGCAACCATCCACGCTCCAGTTCCAGCAACTCCTATGTCATCTTGTGGCCTCCACGTGAACCACACAGCTATGAGTGCACAGACACACATGCCCTGAATGTGAAGGTTCCGCCAGGTCCTAGTTAGGAGTTAGAAGTTTATCCAAAGGCAACTGGAAGCCATTGGAAGTCTTTAAGCAGAGGGACAGGGCTACTTTGTAGAGGCCACCGGTGGAGACGAGCAAGGCCAGGGGTCAGAAAGGGAAGCAGCCTCCATTGTACAGCCAAGAGGTGAAGATGGCCTTGTGCTTGGAATGTAAGCTCCAGTAGGCCAACATCTCTCACCTGGTGTCAACTTTCGTTGGCTTGTGTATGGCTTCCACACTTGACTTATGGCTTGTGTATGGCTTCCACACTGGACTTATGGCTTCTAGCGCTAGGTACCTGGCACACAAGGCACATCTCAAATATTTGCTGAACAAACAAGAGCAGTCATATGGTTGAGCTTGACTGAGGCCAGGGATTAAAAGATTGCTATAGAAGGGGAGAAAAGGTAGAGAGGTACAAAGGACACATTTAAACAGTCATGCCCCTTGGCATTCCCATCCTTAAGACTTGTCTGTATAGTTCAATATGAAGTATCAAAAATCTTTTCTAGGGCTGGAGAGATGGCTCAGCAGTTAAGAGCACTGCCTGCTCTTCCAAAGGTCCTAAGTTCAATTCCCAGCAACCACATGGTGGCTCAAAAGTATCTGTAATGAGGTCTGGTGCCCTCTTCTGGCCTGCAGGCATGCACGCAGACAGAATATTGTATACATAATAAATAAATAAATAAATCTTTTCTAAATAAAATGCTCTTCTTAAAAGTATATGAATTGATTTCTTTCCCCATAAATTTATAACATTTTGCAGCCATCACCATATTCTAGTTTTAGGATATTTTCATCACCCTGAAATTTCTCTCATCCCCATTCCTGCTTCCACCTTCAGCCCCAGGTTATCCATGACCCTCCTCCCTTCACCTCCACGGATTTGTCTTTCCTAGGTATTTCAAATAAACAGAACCACACAATAGAGGCTTTTAAGTGGCTGGCTTTCAGTCAGTATGTCTTTGAGACTCATCCATGTTATAGCAAGGGTCAATAGCTTGTTCCTTTTTATTGTTGAATAGTGTCCCATTGTATAGCTGTACAACATTGGATTTATTTATTTACCAACTGATATATGGCTTGGTTGCCCCCATCTTTTGTCCGTTGTGAATAATACTGCCTTTTACATTTATGTGCTTTCTGGGAGTGACCAGGCAGACAGAGTCTGTTAAATCTGACTAAGAACAGAGAAAGGGTCAAGAAAGATGCCCAGACTTTTAGCTTGAGCAACAGGATGTGTGAGAATACCAAATTCATGGAGCTGGGTGCAACGGAGAGAGAGCGGTGATGGGGAAAGGGACATCAGTTTGCTATAAGCCACCTGTGACGTGTGGGTGGGACAGCCAGCGGTGCTAGTGTGTTAGCTTCCTCAAAACACCTGACAAACTCAGGCCACTATTTTGAGAAGCCAGTCCCACCTTAAGATTCCCTCCTGGGCATAATCATAGCCATGTCCTGGGGCACAGTCTCCTCTCTCTATTAATCTCACCACAGAAGAAATTGATATAACTTCCCATTAAATGATCATTTTGGTTTACCTGGCAGTTATAACATCTTATGTACACAGCATTTCCTTTTCATAAACTGTGGTAGGTGTAAATAACCAAGTGTACTTTAACCACAGTTCAGTGGCATCAAGTGCATCCAAAGGGCTGTCCCTCTGTCAACACTGTCCTGCCACATAATTCTTTTTATCTTGCAAATCTCTTGCCCATAAGCAGCCCTTAATTCCTTCCACACCCCGCCCCCACCAACTACCATTCTACTTTGCTGGACCTGACTCCCTTGGGTCGATGGGATCCAAAAAGTGTGTGTTTCGCTTACCCTGATACCCTCAAGGTTCGTTCACAGTGTAGCACACAAGATGATTTTCTCCTTTTTCTGGGTTGACTAGTAGGCCACTATACACATTTCCTAAGTTGATAGGGGACTGGCGAGATGACTATGCTAGTTAGTTTTTTGTTTCGTTTTTGTCAGCTTGACACCAGCTAGGGTCGTCAGGGAAGACAGAACCTCAACTAAGAAAATGCCTCTAACAGACTGACCTGTAGGCAGATCTGTAGGACGTTGTCTTGATTAATGATTGATGTGAGAGCACCCTGCGGGCTGTCCCATCCTGGGCAGGTGATCCTGGGGCGGGTAAGAAAGCAGGCTGAAGGAGCCATGAACTAGCCGTGAGGAGCAAGCCCGTAAGGAGGATTCCCCCATAGCCTCTGCTTCATTTCCTGCCCTGTTGACCACGGAGTTATAAGATGAAATAAACCTTATCTCCCCCAAAGTTGTTTGTCATCATGGTGTTTGCTGACAACCTGAGTTCAATACCTGGGAGCCACATGGTTGTGCTCTGTGCACTGCTGATGTATGCATGTGTGAATGTGCGCATGTATGCGTACGCATGCGCACACATAAATATAGTAAAATTAAAGTATTAATGAGGGTAAATATATCCAAAGTACGTTAGGAAATCCATCACTGTGACAATAAAAACTAAAATGAGGAGCCGACAGATCTTCAACTCAGGCAAGCTGAAATACATAAACTGCCTTTATGATACACAATCACATAAATCTACAGTTGCACTGAGTGAGCCCAGAACTTTCTCTAACTTTAAGAAACACTGGGAAAACAAAACAAAACAAAACAAAACAAAACATTGGATACCACAGGATTCTTGAATGCTACACAAACAATAGAGAAAGCGGCACATTTTTTTGGAGGCCTTTGGACATATCCCTTTAAATCACTGAATAATTCAGCCCAAACATTTCCTTGGGGAAATTCTCTTCTTTCCCCTTAATCCATAGGGTCATGCTGTGACCTGGTCCTGTTTGGTTTGGTGATAAGAATGTGTAGCTGGAACTTCACGGCGCACTTCAAGTTTTCTGGAATATTCAGGGTCAGGCAGGTCGGAGCTGATACTGCAGGATTTCAGGACAGCCATTTATCAGAGACTGAAGGGATGACATGGGGTCAGGCTGTCACACCTGATGGCAAAGAGAAAGACTACCCCAGCAAGGCGCAGGGAGAAGTTTTGAATTTTGTGTTACAGAGGAAGGGTGTAAGTAAAGTCCAAGTATCTCAAAAACAAAATAAACAAGCAAAAACAACCTGCTCCTTTTCACACACGGACAAAACAGACAGTTCCTGGAAAAATACCAGAACAGGGCAATGTATCTATTCTATCAGACTCAGGAAGACGGATAGCACATGGCAGGAATTAAGATAATAACCTCGGCAAGCTTCAATAGCCATAAACACCAGCAAACGCCAGTTGACCTGCTGTGATGGCACAAAACAGGAAGTCCATAGGACAACCAGGCAAGGCTCACCACTCCTGGGAAAGCAATGTCCCTTCCAGCAGCTTCCCTCCTCCAAGTGGCTGGCTCTCCTGGCAGGACCATACGTAGGTCCAGGGTGCTCCAGGAATGTCACAGCTTCCTGGTACACCTGCCCAGATGCCACACCTGTAACTGGTATGGAAGGTGGGTCAAGAAATTAAACATAAGCTATCAAAGGTAGGGAGATAGGAAATCGAACCGACCTCGCCTGGATGCCCACCTGGTTACATTGGCTGAGTGTGGCAATGAATAAACACCTCTCAGGTAGGATGGCTGCCAAGTGATTCCTCCATTTGAGGCCCGGGGCAGAAGACTGTTATTGCTCAAGAACACGTACAGTCCAGTCCTGTGTTATTATGTGAGCAATAAATTTATCCTGCCTAATTTTGAATGGCATTGGCAACTATAGTAACCAAATAACAACTGTAAAAGCCTAGGACCTGCTTAGGGTGGGACACAGGTCAATGGTCTTCAGTTTGGGCTCATTTGAATTACCTAGCAAGCAGCCTATAAACCAAGACTTAGTCGGAGCCCTGGGGCTGGGAAAGTGGGAAGACTGTATTGTATGCAGAGAGCCAGAGTCGCTTTTTAGTATGCATGAAGTTTCAGTTTTGTAAGGTGGGCGGTGGAGAGCAATTCCTAAGGCACAACAATGTGAATATACTTTGCTTTCGACAATGGGATGGAACCCAAGGTCTTACACAGACTAGGTAAATGTTCAAAAATACTTGACGATACTGAAGTGTCCACTTAAAACTAACTGGCTAGGTTAGTAACTAATGTTATGTATATTTATTCATGTATTTGTTTTAACCACAATTAAAGAAAATCAAAAACAAAAACAAAGATCACAGAGGCTCAGCACTGACTCCAAGTCAACTGAATTATAATTCCTGGGAATGGACTCCAGTGCCACTGCTGCCAATATCATTTAACAATAGCACAGGCGTTATTATCTTTGCAAGCTCTGCTCACCTCCTCACGTGGAAGAAAAAGAATCAGATTCTTGAGGCTGGAGAGGTGGCTTGAAGGCTATAAGCACTGACTGCTCTTACAGAGGACTTGGGTTCACTTCTCAGCACCCACAGTGCAGCTCACAACTCCAGTTCCAGGGGATCCCATGTCCTCTTCCAGCCTTTGCAGGTACCAGGCATGTGGTCACTTACATATATACAGACAAAACACCCATAGACATAAAAGTAAAATCAATAAAGTACGTTAAAATAAAAATAAGATTGTTTGATTGAGAGTCACACTATCAGTCAACTATACATCTGGCTATATAAACCGAAAAAAAGTCACCAATCAGAAACAACCACATGGAAATGACATAAAGGTTCTGGCAATGTGTGGCTCACTCAGCTCTTTAGATGGGAACCAACCTGACTTTACAAATACAAAATGTTTTCTTTACTTAAATTCTTAAGTTTCTGAGCTGGCAAGCTGGCCCAGTAGTCCAAAGTGTTTACCAGGTAAGCCTGGCAGCCTGTGTTTGGTCAGAATCCATTAGAAAGGGCAGAACTCACTCCCAAAAGTTGTCCTCTAAGCTAAGCCATGATGGTGCCCGCCTTTAATCCCAGCACTGGGGAGGCAGAGGCAGGCAGATCTCTGTTAATTCAAGGCCAACCTGTTCCACAGAGCTAGTTTTAGGACAGCCAAGGTTACATAGAGAAACCCTGTCTTAAAGAAAACGCCCCCAAAAAAATAAAAAGAAAAATTTGTCCTCTGACCCCTACAGCATGTCCACACCCCCATACCTCAGAAATACACACAATAACAAGAATACATTTTTTAAATTCATACATTTTTTAATAAACTAGTTCATGAGAAAAAGGGTATTCTCCAAAGTTGTAGGAATGCTGATAACCACAAGAATCCCATGAAGCTCACCCACTGTGTAAACCTGACTTGCTATCTCCAACTGCCAGGAAATGGGAGCCAAGCATGCTCGGTACATAGGCCAGATAAGAAGCTGTTTGGACAGCCAGCAAGGTGTCTCAAATCTGCACAGGAGGTAACTACAGAGGAAAAGGAGCCACAGGGCAGAAACAAGCCAGGGGGTGACGGCTCACTGGAATGTCTTCATCCTGTCCAGGGAGGCCTTCCAAGGACTGTCGCCCATGAAAACTGTGGCCCCAACTTCTCAGACAGAAGCTGGACACCGGAATTGGGAAATATTATAGAAGGAGGGCTAGGGTAGGAGGCATTCTGTTTAATTTGGCGTTATGTTTTCTGCTTATTGTTTTCTGTTTTTAGTGCAGGCAATATGTCAACAAGGAACGAAATGAGCTGTAAAGTCTCCCACAGAATCAACACCATACCATACATGTTTTCCCTTTTTATGTTCTCTTGTTCATAACTTTGCACATTTGCAAGAACAGTGTACATTTTAATGTCTTATCATTTTGTTATTATTTTGAGACAGGGTCTCTCTACATAGTCCTGGCTATCCTGGAGCTCACTATGTAGACCAGACTTGGATGTGGGATTTCCCTCTGTATGCTATGATTACCATTGATAAATAAAGGAACTGCTTTGGGCCTATAGCAGAGCTATAGGGGAACAGAGCTAGCTGGGGGAAACTAAGCTGATTGCTGGGAGAAAGAAGGGTGGAGTCAGGGAAAAGCCCCTTCCGGAGACAGACACTGGGAATTTTACCCGGTAAGCCACTGCCACGTGGCAATACACAGATTAATAGAAATGAGTTAAATTAAGATGTAAGAGTTAGCAAATAAGAAACTAGAACTGATGGGCCAAGCAGTGATTTAATTAATACAGTTTCTGTGTGATTATTTCAGGTCTGGGCAGCTGGAAACAAACAAGTGGCCCCCTTCTCCAACACAGGCTAGCAGTCTTGAACTCACAGAGATCCTCCTGCCTCTGCCTCCCTAATGCTGAGAGTAAAGGTGTGCACTGGCTTCATCTGGTTTTTTTAATGGCCCTCTTACAGGTTGCCTTTTTTTTTTACAGTAAGATTTGTGTGAGTAGGCAAATGACATGCGTGTGCGTGCACGCATGTGCATGTGTATGTGTGTGTGCATGCACACATGCTATACATACAACAGTGCAGAGGCCAGAGAAGCACTGACCACCTTATTCTTTTGAGGCCTCTCACTGAACTTGGAGACAGGCTGGCAGACACTGAGCCCCTGTGATCTTCCTATTTCTGTTGCATGCACCTCCCCAGTGCTGGGGTTATGAGCACGCTCATGACTATGTCCAGCTTTCTAAGTAGGTTCACGGGATTTGAACTTAGGTCTTCCTTCTTGCCCAGCAAGCACTCTTACCTGCTGATCTATCTCCCCAGCCAGTAAGGTTTTTTTAATGGGTGGTTTATGGTCTACAAATTGATACTGTTTTGTTTTTTATGCCTCTATTTTCCTTTTCTTTCTTTCTTTTTTTGTTTTGTTTTGTATTTCTAGGGAAAATGAATGAGGACAATGGGCGCCTTTGGCATCCATCTGGGATGATGAATGTGGTCTACATCTTGTCCGTGACGACACAGATGGGCAGGTATTTATTTGTCAGGACTAAGGTATAAACATTTCAGATTGCAAATTACCTGCCAATAGAACCAGTTCTGAATAAATTGGAAAAGGAACTCAACAGCATATATTCTAGCCTCTCACATGCAAAAACACCCACTTTCTGGCTAGCCCCAAACTTAATCTTTTCTCACATTGTAAGAGGCTTCCCAAAGCCCACAACAGCTTCCCAGGATTTGTTAGTTTTCTACTCAGGTGTTTATGTAAGGATCCTAAACACAGTCAAGGACCTCAGGTTCAAATCCACTTATCTAATCCAACAGTTTCTAAACCAAAACAACCACCACTGTGACAAGTGAGGTTTTAAATGTGGGCTCCAGTTTCCCAGAAGGAGCCCCAAAAACTGCATGGCAGGAAGGAAAAAATCCCCAGTCCTGAGGCTTGGCCAGGTGTCTTGGACCTCCAATTAGACACTGTCCTCAGAAGGCTTCATACGTGCAGGGAGTGGTGCATGGGACCCTCTCCCATGAGTTCACCCGGGGACAGGAGGCGAGGCTGCGGGATGAGTCCTGGGTATCTACAAGGAAAATGAGACAACCGAAAACACAGGCAAGCTGGGAAAAGTCCCCTGTTAGGTGGCAGCCAGGTGGAAGAGAATGCAAATGAGCTCTCTCCCTGGATGAGTCACTTATTGCTGTTTAACCCAAAGGCTCATCCAAAAAGGCTGTATTAGATGAGTCAGTAATGGGTCTGGCTTCATGCATCACAAATAGTTACAAATTATTAGTTGTTACAAATTCTCTAATCCTCTCCAAAAAAAAGATTTATTATGAAATGACGCAATGTGAAATTGAATCCTTCCATCTTGTTTCCATATATAAGTGTGATGTGTCGGATGCGTCAGTATTACCACATGCCTGGTTTTGAAATGCAGAGATGTTTGATAATTTGACTTTGAGTTGAACTGAGACCATTTACTTGGTTTTTTTCATCCTGGGGGTGTCCGTGTCTAGCTATTACTGGGACCCTAACACACACACACACACACACACACACACGCATGCACACACGCACACACACACACACACACACACACTATAGTGAGGAGGAATAAGAAGGTTGTTCTGAGTCTTCCTGCAGGAACAACACTTGTAACAACGTATGGCTAGAAGTTAATGCTCAACTCTCTAGCCCTTATTGGACCAGAGTTTTCAGGACACGCTTTGCCTTGCTTGTTGCTAATCTTTTATTTTAAAATTGTTTTTAAAATGTGTGTGTGTGTGTGAGAGAGAGAGAGAGAGAGAGAGAGAGAGAGAGAGAGAGAGAGAGAGAGAAAGTGTGTGTGTACCATGTGTGTGTCTGGGTGCCCATGGAGACCAGGGGGTGTTGAAGGCCCCAGAATTGGAGATACTGGCAGTTGTGAGCCTCCTGACTAAGTGCTGGGGACTGAACTTGAGTCCTCTGAACATACTCTTAACCATCTCTCCAGCATCTGTTCTTGCTTTCTTGAGTAACCCAATGCTTAGTAGGTAAAAAGAAATAATTTTAGTCTTGGTCTTTTCTGTTCTGTTCTCTATGGAAATGGAAATCAGCAACCTCACTGTCTACCTGAGACCTGAGGGCCACACGCTCACTGCTGGGTCATCTCCACCCATGAAGTCTTCTCTTCCCTTTGATCTCATCGTTACGTCTTCTCCTCGGGGCACCTCTAAGAATGTTGTCCAAGTGTCTGTGATGACTGAGTTCCTTCCGTCTGGGACAGTGAATGTAAGTTACCGAGCTCTGTCATTTGGTGCTCTACTTCCTGTCCTGAATTTGATGGATGCTAAACTCCCACAACAGCATTTATAGAATTGTGGGGATTCATTGCAAGTTGTATGGAAAAGTCATTGATAGCTATGAAGGCAAGTATCGGCATCAATCTCATTACTGTGGAAAGATCCAGAAGTAAAGAGAATTACCCTTGTTAGTGTGTTAGGTATGCGGATCCCACAGCAATGGCTGCCTGCAACCCAATAAGGGGTTGAAGTTCACAGAAAGGACAAACTCTGACATGACCAGAGAGAAGACAGGTGGCACTTGCCTTAAAATCACATTACTGGGAAAGAGTCCTGAAACCAGCACAGGCTGCAGGGGACCAGAGACTACGCTGGCCACCAGCTTGGTGTCCTTAAATCCCCTGTTACTCCTGGGGCTAGCAAATATCCTTCATATTTCTGTATCCACAAGTCCCACAGACAAACAGCCTGCCTCTATAATTAGCAAACAGGCCAATGGATGTCACTGTTGCTCTGCTAAAAGAGAACCTGGACTCCGCGGGGACCTTAGGCAGCTCTGCACTCAGTCCTGTTACTGGAAGACAGCAAAGTGTGCTCAGGACCAAACGCAAGCGGTAGAAAAGGAGACAGTAACTGAGGATCCGTATTCAGAACAAGGGAAAGCAGATGGCTTTGAACACAGCGAATAGCTGTCCATAGGAGCACATGTCACTTTTCAGAAGAAAAGGAACCAAACCAGGTCCTTTGACTTCAAATAGTGTTTCTCCCACACAGCAGGATTTTATCTCACAGACAATGCTTGATTGTTTTGTAAAGTAAATGTGTATGTATGGTTTATGCTGATATTGAGGGTGAGCCCCTTCTTCAGTAACCCTACATAAATATATACGTCTAGCTGAGTGTGATGGTGTGTGCCTTTAATCTCAGTGCTCAGGAGACAGAGGCAGGTGGGTCTCTGAGAGTTGGAAGCCAGCTGGATCTATGTATCAATTTCCAGGCCAGTCTGAGTTACATGGTGAGACCCTGTCAGGAAGGATGGAAGGAAGGAAAGAAGGAAGGAAGGAAGGAAGGAAGGAAGGAAGGAAGGAAGGAAGGAAGGAAGGAAGGAAGGCAGGCCGGCAGATAGAAGGCAAGCAAGCAAACTTCTGCTTCTCCCCCATTAGGACTATCAGAGGAATAAACGTACCTAGGTAAGCCACCTATCACGTGCCAGGAGCTGGGAGACTTCTTACAACTCTTGAGTAAGAGCTGTTACATCCTTTTTACCTTTCCATACAGGGTGTGTTAGTTCTCCTGTCAACTTGGTACAAGCTCAGATCATCTGGGAAGAGGAACCCTCAGCTGAGAAAACACCTCCATCAGATTGGCCTGTAGGCAAGTCTATGGTGCATTTTCCTGATTAATGATTGATGTGTGAGGGCCCCGCCCAATGTGGGCAGGGCTGCCCCTGAGCAAGATATGGAGAGCAAGCCAGTAAACAGTGTTCCTCCATGGCACCTGCTTCAGTTCCCACCGCCAGATTCCTGCCTTTAGTTACCTCCGTGACTAAAGTGAGAAGTGTAAGCCAAATAGACCCTTTCTTCCCCAAGCTGCATTTAGTCATGTTCTTTATCATAGCAACAGAAAGCTAACTAAGACATGGGGACCCTGAGGCCCATCAAGAACAAGTGACTTTTCCACTAACCAGTGGTGACAATGCATAGTGTCCAATCCCCATCTGGTGGCCTGCCAGGCATCTGCCCCTGAGACTCCATCAGATGTATTTCAAGTGCTCCAGCCACAGACATACCCCTACCCTGAAGATGTCCTCCAAGTAGTCACAGCATTCTTTGACAGCCTACTATGTGTCCCTCCCTGGACACACTATAGGGAACACAGATCCTTTCTGCACCCAAAGATACTGGAAGATCTTCCACAGATGGTCATGTTCCGACGGACCAAGATGGACTTTTAGGAGGCATTATGTAACTAACTGAGCTGTCAGAGAGGGCTCAGGGGAAGTAACCCGAGCAGATCTGGTGTGCGAATACAATATGGCAGAGGGGAATATCAGTTTAACCTGGAGAGATACCTAGCATCCAGGCACAAGCAAAAAAAATATTCTGGTTGCCTAGAGTTAAAGTTTAGATAAAATCCACTGTAAAAAGAAAAACCATGTTTTTTAAAATTTGAACTGAGGCCAGGCGGTGGTGACGCACACCTTTAATCCCAGCACTCGGGAGGCAGAGGCAGGCGGATCTCTGTGAGTTCGAGGCCAGCGTGGTCTACAAGAGCTAGTTCCAGGACAGGCTCCAAAGCTACAGAGAAACCCTGTCTCAAAAAACCAAAATAAATAAATAAATGAATATAAAATTTGAACTGAGTATGAGCACTGGGATTAGAGCAAGCTATTGCCCGGTCATAGTTTCTAAGGAAGAACTCAGTAGCAAGTCCTGCTTTGGGAATGGTGAGGGGACTCTGGTATCAGAGACGTACCAGAAATACTGCCGCAGCCCACAGCTTCTCTGTGGCTAGAATCAAGCTGAATAGCAGGGATGGGAGATAAGGGACTGCCTGCAAGCTTTCTGGTACATTCACTCTTCCAGGAATCCTGACTCATCCAGTTCTGTAGGGCAAACGCTTCAGCAGTTTGGTCTGTGTGAGCTGAGAGTCACGAGTACAAAGCTGTACCTGCGTTTTACTTTTTTCCCCTATGTAGTTATTATGTATATAGTGTTCTGCCTGCATGTCTGCCTGCATGTCTGCCTGCATGCCAGCACCAGACCTCATTACAGATGACTGTGAGCCATCTTGTGGTTGCTGGGAATTGAACGCAGGACCTCTGGATGAGCAGCCAGTGCTCTTAACCTCAGAGCTGTCTCTCCAGCCCGTGTGTTCACTTTTGAGTCAGAGCGTCAGATACACAGCTAACGGATGTTGGCAGCTGAGGAGAGCTGGAGCACCATGACTCTTCCATCCAGGCCCAGTGAGAAGGAAGGTAAAGCCTCGCCATAAACACCAGCATCATTCCCTGGCAATTCTTACCAGTCCTCTGAGCTGTCCCAGGTCACAGGCTAAAATCATTCCTCAGTTTTTCCACGACAAGCCCTGTCACGGCCGCTGTCAGACAGGCTTAACTGGTCTTTTGGAAAACTTTCTAAAAATATAAGTAAACCCTGCATTGTGGCATCTTGGTTCTTCTAGGAGCTTTGAAGTTGAGTTTTGGAGAAGGAGAGGTTAAAAAGCAACCGTAGAGGGAAGTCACTGGGGATCTGCGTTTATCTTAACCACACTCCCATGCATCCCTTCAGTCCAGCACCATCTTCCCTTTCTCCTTCCCATTGGCCATTCCTGGTTCTAGTCGCATTATTATCTTTGGACAACAGGACTGCAAGTTAGCTCGTCGGCCAAAGATTTCATGTTAAGGCTAAGGTATTACATAAATTACTGAATCATTTGACAAGTGTTTATTACAACTCTGCCCTGGTCTCTGCATCTACAGAGACAAGGAGAACATTTAAATACAGAAGCAGAACAATGCACAGTGGGGCCTCAAGCCTTCACTTGTTCCTACAAACCTGAGAAAAAGCTGAAGCTACAGCTCACATGGGTGATATTTGCATATAATGCTTGGCAAGCTGTTTGCTCTCTCAGATGTAGAACACAGGAAAAAAGATATGTAAATACATTGGCATCATTTTCATTAAAATCATGTCTCCTTTCTATAATGACTGAGCACCTGCCAAGCATAAAAGCCAGCCGTATCCATGGTTACTTTTCTTTCTGAATGGACTCATCTTTGTACCAGTTTTCGCCAGACTCAGCCAATGCACATAGCAGGACAACCTGGAAGTCAGGTGATCAAGCTGTTCCCAAGCCCCAAGTTCTCTGCCATGGCTGCGGGGTTGTGTGCTAGCAACCTTTCTCCTCCAGGCCTTGATTTTCTTATCTGTAAAGTGGTGTTAAGTTAATACACTACCAGCAACAATTTTAAATCTATAAAATATTTCTCAACCCTTTCTTCCCACTACCATTCTACTTCAAGTCCTCAGTATCCCTTGGCCTCTTAGACGGTGGCCCTGCTTTGGCCCTGTGTTTCTTACACTCATTCTCTGCTTACCTATCCATACATGCAGTTGGTTTTAATAAAAACATGCACACTCTGCCGGGTGGTGGTGGCGCACGCCTTTAATCCCAGCACTCGGGAGGCAGAGGCAGGCAGATCTCTGTGAGTCGAGGCCAGCTTGGTCTACAAGAGCGAGTTCCAGGACAGGCTCTAAAGCTACAGAGAAACCCTGTCTCAAAAACTAAAACAAAAACAAAAACAAACAAACAAACAAACAAAAAACATGCATGCTCTCACCTGAGGCCCTCCAGTGGCCTCTCACCATCTATAATAGTGGTTCTCAACCTGTGGATTTTAACTCCTTTAGCAAACCTGCATCTCCAAAAATATTTACATTAAGATTCATAATGGCAGCAATATTACGGTCATGAATTAGCAACAAAAATAATGTTCTGGTTGGTGGTCACCGCAATATGAGGGACTGCATTAAAGAGTCACAGCAGCCGGGCAACGGTGGCACCCGCCTTTAATCCCAGCACGCGGAAGGCAGAGGCAGGTGGATCTCTGTGAGTTTGAGGCCTGCATGGACTACAGAGTGAGTTCTAAGACAGGTTCCAAAGCTACACAGAGAAACCCTGTGTCTCAAGAAAACCAAAAAGAAAAAAAGAAAAAAAAATAGAGTAGCAGCATTAGGAGGTTTGAGAACCACTGGTCTGGAATGAAGCACAGGGTGGCAAACAAAGTCACCTGCCCCTCTCTCCCAACTTTTCCTACACAGCTCTCAATACACTCCAGGCTTTTTCCTTCCACACTCCCTCAGAATCATCAGGGTTCGCACCCACCCACGTCCAGTCTTTCAGATTCAGCTCAAGCTCCCAAGTCCAAGAACCCTTTCATGTCTCCAGCAGCTGCTTCCAAGCAACTCTCTGCCCTTGACCATGAAAAACATATGTCCCCAGTCCCTCTGCAAGGCCATGTCTTTGCATTAACCTTGCTGATTGGTAATTTGCTTATTTATGAGTTTTCTTCTCTGCTAAACTCTTCCCTTTCAGCAAAAACTATGACTTACTCGCTCTTGTGTCGCTATCTCGCAGCACAATTCATGGCACAGGGCAAAGGCTGAATGAATAAAAGCAGGAATGAGAACAACAGGACTCTCTGGCTCACGACTTTGCCATATGTGATTCCATCACTGATACTCATGTGTCAGAGCAGTGGTTTGCTGCCATGGTCAATTTTGATTCTAGGTGACATTCTGCACGTCTGGAACCACTTGCTTTGTCACAGTTGGAGTGATATCAGTTGGATAGAAATTGGGGACACTCCTAAGTAGCCCATAATGCCTGGGGCAGACACTGTTCCCGCACGACAAAGACCTACCCAGCCAAAGATATTAATGGTGCCTACCCTGAATATTTTAGCTTTAGCCCAGCATGGTATTCCACACCCTTAATTCTAGCACTCAGGAGGTGGAGGCAGATGGCTCTCTGTAAGTTCAAGGCCAAAGTGGTTTATATAGAGAACACGAGGAGAGCCAGGGCTACTTAGTGAGACCCTGTCTCAACAATCCATAAAAGTTCAGCTGAGCCATGCACATGGAAAATCCACAATATACGATTCCTAAGCCCGGCAGCTCAGTGGCATAGCAGTAAAAATGACAGCCAGACTGAAGAGAAACCAGGCAGTACGGTTGTGTTTTTAAGTTTGCTCACAGTATTTGCTCTTGTCCCAGCATCAGCCCTGGGCTGGGGGGGGGGGTTCAATCTTACTTTGTAAGTAACACTTGAAACAAAGAAAAACTCTGTTCAGAAGTAGTAGAGTATGATGCATGGCCCTGTCTTCCAACCTCCTACCACCCTTCTTTGTGTGTGTGTGTGTGTGTGTGTGTGTGTGTGTGTGGTGTACACTCCCCATACCCCACTATGTTGCTTCATGCTTGCTTCCCAGTACAGCCCCTCAGACTGCCTGGACCATTTGGGTCTAGAAATTAACTTATCAGTTGATATTGATGGGCATGTAAAATATGCAAAGAAAAATTCAAATGTGTTTCATATCCTGTGCAAACTCACAGCCTGGTACCTCACTCCAGGAAGGCCTTGCCTCCTGGGACCATAGAAAGTCACAAGATTAAAACTGGCATCATGTGACACAGCACAGGTAAGCAGAGCCTGAGGCAAGGGACACCGGTTGACCTCCCAGTCACAGCAGCACCATGTCACCTCTCACACGGGTTGCAGCACTCAGCTACTCTTTTCATCTATGCATATCCAACTTCCCAATATTTGGGACCAAAAAAGCATGATGAAGGAGGCTGATCAGAGGTGTCAGAATCAAGACCTAAGTTCTAAAGTCAGCACAGTGACCCCTGCCTCTAATCTAGCTTCATGACCCCCGGTCTGAACCTTGTGGCAGATTTATGGTCGGCGTCTGCTGGTTATCTTCAGCCTTTCCCCGATGACCTTCTTATCCACCCAGCCGTCTCTAGGTCTCCCAGAGTCATTTTTCTTGTCTGAGAACCCCGGGGTCTGTTTACCTAGCTCAAACTATAGAAGCATCAAAACCAAACTGCAGCCCGGGAGGAATCTGTATTTGCTTAACATATTACAGGCAAAAATGTGTCCATGTACTTTCCATCCTAGAACACCCTAGGATTCCCAAGACGGCATGCGGCACTCTGAGTCCTGTTGGGTAACTCAGAGTCCCGGTACAAATAGGAATGACCAAGATGGATGCTACAACCATCACCAGGTAGAAGCTAGGGGGCAGTAAAATGAAACGTGTAAAGCTCCTTTCGCCAACGCCTGATTTGCTAGGTAGACACCGAGTGTCCCAAAGCTGTGGCTTATGGTGGAGAATTGCTCTCAGGCCTCCCTGCTAGTAAGCTGACCTCGAGGTTGGGGCAAGCAGATCTGTAGTGAAGAAGCTCGGCTGCTGCTGATCTACGTACGCCTTGAACAACTAATGCATTTGCAGATTTAGCAGCAAGCACAGTACCAGCCCTGACTACCTGCCAGCCAGTTGGTTACTCAGGGCATTTCAGTTGTCAGGCAAGTGTACAGGAAACACAGCCCTCTGGCAAGTCCAGGAGTTCTAGACTGACTGCTTTATGGTGGGACGGTCTTATTAACTAAATGTGTGTACCCCTAATTCCCATTGCATCTATATTTGGAGAAAAGAGGCTCCATTAGTTAACCAAGGGGCTAGGAAGATAGCTTTAACACACAAAGACCTGAGTTTGATCCTCAGAACCCACGTAAAACAAAAAGCCAAAAACCCTGATGAATCCAAAGCCACAGAGAAACCCTGTCTCAAAAAACAAAACAAAACAACCCCTGATGATTGAGAGCATTTATGACCCCAATGCTGGGGAAGCAGACAGGTAGATCTGGAGATTTAGTGGCCCAGCAACCTAGCCTATTTGTCAAGTTCCAGACGAGTAGGAGACTGCCTCAAAAAGAAAAAAATAAATGTGAATGGCATGTAAGGAATGACCCTTGAAGTTGTCTTCTGGCCTCCGTGTGCTCGCATGTACACATATATTTGTGTACGAGTGTGTGTACACACACAGATGTAAGTTAAATGAGATCACGAGGATGGGGCCCCAATCAGAGAGATTAGTGCACTAATAAGAAGGGGTTCACTGGGAGAGTACTTGCCCAGCAGACAAAAAAGCTCTGGCTAGGATCCCCAGCAACAATGAGATGCATGCATGCATGCATGCATGCATGAATGAATGAAGGAACGAACATAAACCACAGAGCTAAGTCCCCCAACTCCTCCACGTGCACCTATCTAGGAAAAGCCATGTGAATACAGAGTGAGAATCTGAAAGCTAGGAAGAGAGCCCTGCAGGATCTACAGTCTGCAGACCGAGATGCAAATAAATTTCTCTTGTTTGAGTCACAAGGTCTGTGCCCAAGTAGACAAATACAAACGGCTGTAACAAGTATACTAGAGAGTGTACAGCTTGCGAAGGTGATAATCCTAGCCACAGTGACCACCCACCACGTGTATCATGGGTTTTCCTGTGCTTGATTTTAACACAGAAATTATTCTCTCTCCTCTTTCTCTCTCTCTCTCTCACTCTCTCTCTCTCTCTCTCTCTCTCTCACACACACACACACACACAGATCCAGACAAATAACAAATAACTGCTCCCACTGAAAACTGCTCTGCTTTTTCCTGGCGTTTGAGAGAGAGAGCAGCCCTTTGATTTGGGATCTTTTTAAAACTGACTTTGTAGTATGATTGGACTTCTCTTGGGTATATTCCCAAGAGTGGTATTGCTGGATCCTGAGGTAGGTTGATTCCCAATTTCCTGAGAAACCGCCACACTGATTTCCAAAGTGGTTGCACAAGTTTGCATTCCCACCAGCAATGGATGAGAGTTCCCCTTACTCCACATCCTCTCCAGCATAGGGAATCCTTGGTGTT